>JAIUJO010000139.1:467500-475000 GCA_023846275.1 Vanilla planifolia
TCTTCAAATTCTTCTTCTTCTTCCTCTTCACCTGCTTCATCTTCTTTTTTTTCTTCTTCATCTTCGTCTTATTCTTCATCTTTTTTTACTACTGCTTCTTCTATTACAACTTCTTCTTCATTTTCCTTCTTCTTCTTCTTCTTCTTCTTCTTCTCCTTCTTCCCCTTCTTCTTCTTCTTCTTACACTACTTTTTCTTCTTCTTCTACTACTTCTTCTTCCTCTACTTCTTCATCATCTTCTTTTTCTTCTTTTTCTCTTCTACATCTTCTACCCGTTCTCCTTCTTCTGCTTCTTCTCCTTCTTCATCCTCTTCTTCTCATTCTTCCACCACTTCTTCTTCTTCTTCTACTATTACTTCTTCTTCTTCTTCTTCTTCCTCTTTTTTCTTCTTCTTCTTCTTCATTGCCTTCTTCTTCCTTTTTTCTTCTTTTTCTTTTTCTTCTCCTTCTTCTCCTAAACCTTCTTCTTCTAGTACTTCTTCTTCTTCTTTTTCTACAACTTTCTTCTTCTTCTTCTTCTTCTTCTTTTTCTTCTCCTTCACCTTTCCTTCTTCTTTTTCGACTTCTTCCTCTACTTCTAATACTTGTTCTTCTTCTTCTTTTTATTCTTCTTCTTATTAGTTTTCTTCTTCTTCTTCTCCATATTGTTCTTCTTCTTCTTCTTCTTCTTCTACGTCTTCTTCTTCTTCCTCATCTTCTTCTTCTCCTTCTTCTTCTTCTTCTTCTTCTTCTTCTTCTTCTTCTTATTCATATTCTCCTTCTTCTTCTACCACTACAACTTCTTCTTCCTATTTTACTTCTTCATTTTGTTCTTCTTCTTGTTCTTCTTCTTGTTCTTGTTCTTCTTCTTGTTCTTCTTCTTCTTCTTATTCATATTCTCCTTCTTCTTCTACCACTACAACTTCTTCTTCCTATTTTACTTCTTCATTTTGTTCTTCTTCTTGTTCTTCTTCTTGTTCTTGTTGTTCTTCTTCTTCTTCTTCTTCTACAACTTCCTTCTTCTTCTTCTTCTTCTTCTTCTTCTTCTTCTCCTTCACCTTCTTCTGCTTCTTCTTCTTCGTCTTCTTCTTCTGCTTCTAATACTTTTTGTTCTTCTTCTTTTTCTTCTTCTTCTTCTTCTTCTTCTTCTTTTTATTCTTCTACTTGTTCTTTTTCCTCTTCTTTTTCTTATTGTTCTTCTTCTTCTTCTTCTTGTTCTACATCTTCTTCTTCTTCTTCATCTTCTTCTTCTCCTTCTTCTTTTTTCTTCTTCTATTGCTTCTTCTTCTTCTTCTTCTTCTTCTTCTTCTTATTCATATTCTTCTTCTTCTTCTACCACAACTACTTCTTCTTCCTTTTTTACTTCTTATTTTTGTTCTTCTTGTTCTTGTTCTTGTTCTTATTCTTGTTCTTGTTCTTGTTGTTGTTGTTGTTGTTCTTCTTCTTCTTCATTTTCTTCATCTTTTTCTTCATCATCACCTTCTTCATCTTCTTCTTCTCAAATTCTGTTTCTTATTCTTGTTGTACCTCTTCTTCTGCTTCTTCTTCTTCTTCTTTTTAACTTCTCCATTTCCTTCTTCTTCTTCTTCTTCTTCTTGTTCTACCGATCCTTCTTCCTCTTCTTCTTCCTCTTCTTCTTCTTCTTCTTCTTCGACCTCCTCCTCCTCTTCTTCTACATCTTCTTCTTTTGCTTCTCCTTCTTCTTCTTCTCCTTCTTTTCTTCATTATCTTCTTCTTCTTCTTCTTCATCTTCTTCTTCTTCTTTTCTCCTTCTTCTTCTTCTCCTTCTTCTCCTTCTTCTTCATCTTCCTCTACTTCTTCTTCTTCTTCTTTTACTACTTCTCCTTCCTCTTCATCTTCATCATCATCTTCTTCTTCTTCTTCTGCCTCCTCCTCATTTTCTTCCTATTCTTCTTCCTCTTTTTCTTCTACTTCATCATCATCATCTTCTTCTTATTATTCTTCTTCTTCTCCTTCTTCTTCTTCTTCTCCTTCTTCTCCTTTTCATTCTTCTTCTTCTACTTCTTTTTCTTCTATTTTTACTACTTTTTTTTCTTCTTTTTCCTGTTCTTCTTCTATTTCTTCTCTTCTTCTTCTTCTTCTAATTGTTCTTCTTTTTCTCCTTCTACTTCTTCTTCTTCTTCCTCTTCTTCTTTTACTAGTAGTTCTTCTCCTTCTACTTCTCCTTCTTCTTCATCATCATCTTCATCTTCTTCCCCATCTTCTTCTTCATCTTCTTCTTCATCATCATCTTTTTCTTCATCATCTTTTTCTTCATCATCATCTTCTTCATCTTCTTTTTATTTGTGTTTTTCTTCTTATTCTTCTTCTCCTTATTCTTCTTATTCTTCTTCTTTTTCTACTTCTTCTTCTTCTACCTGTTCTTCTTCTTCTTCTTTCTCTTCCTTTTCTTCTTCTTCTTCTTCTTCCTGTTCTTGTTCTTCTTCTATTTCTAATTCTTCTTCTTCTTCTTCTTCTTCTTCTTCTTCTTCTTTCTCTTCTTCTTGTTCTTCTTCTTCTTCATCATCATCTTCTTCTTCTTTTTCTTCTACTTCTTCTCCCTCTTCTTCTTTAATTACTTCTTCTTCTTATTCTTCTTCAACTACTTCAAATTCTTCTTCTTCCTATTCTACTTGTTCTTCTTCTTCTTCTTCTTTGTCATCTTTTTCTTCTTCTTTTACTACTACAACTTCTTTACCTGCTTCTTATTGTTGTTGTTGTTCTTCTTCTTCTTCTTCTTCTTCGCCTTATTCATCATCTTGTTCTCAATCATCATCTTCTTCATCTACTTGATTTTCTTCTTCTTTTTCTTCTTATTATTCTTTTTCTTTTTCTTTTTCTTCGTTTTCTTTTTCTTCTTCTTCTTCTTCTTCTTCTTGCCCTTCTAGTTCCTCTTCTTCTTCTTCTTCTACTTTGTCTTCCTCTACTACTCCAACTACTAATTCTTCTTCGATTTCTTCGTCTTCCACTTCTTCTTCTTCTTCTTCTTTTTCTTCTCCTCCTTCCTCTCCTTCTTCTTCTTAAAATTCAACTTCTTCTTCATCTCCTTATTCTTCTACTATTACTACTTGTTTTTCTTCTTCTTCTTCTTTTTCTTCTTCTTTTTCTCCTTCTTCTTCTTCTTCTACTTCTTCCTCTTCTTCTTCTACTTCTTCTTCTTCTTTTTGTCTTTCATCTTCTTCTTCTTCTACTACTACTACTTTTTCTTCTTTTTCTTCTACTGCTTCTTCTTCTTCTACTTATTCTTATTCTTATTCTTTTTCTTCGTCCTCCTCTACTTCCTCTTCTTCTTCTTCTTCTTCTTCTTCTTCTACTTCTTCTTCTTCTTCATCTTCCACTTCTCTTTCTTTTTCGTCTTCTTCTTCTACTCCTTCATCTACTTCTTCTTCTTCTTCTTCTTCTTTCTCTTCTTGTTCCTCTTCATCATTATAATCTTCTGCTTCTTCTTCTTCCTCTTCTTCCTCATCGTCATCACATCATCTTCTTCTTCTTCTGCTTCTCCTTCATCTTCTTCTTTTTCCTCTTCTTCTTCTTCTTCTTCGTCTTCTTCTTCTACTTCTTATTCTTCTTTTTCTTCTTCTTTTTCTTCTTCTTTTTGTTCTTCTTCTTCTTGTGCTTCTTCTTCTCCTTTTCATCTCCTTCTTCTTCTTCTTCTACTTCTTGTTCTTCCACTTCTTCTTTTTCATTTTCTTCTTTTTCTTTAACTTCTTTTTCTTCTTCTTCTTCCTCTTATTTTTCTCCTTCATCTTCTTGTTCTTCCTATTCTTCTTCTTCTTCTTCCTCCTCTACATCTTCTTCCTCACTTTCTTCTTCTTCTTTTACTACTTTTTATTCACATTCTTCTTCCTCTTCTTCTTCATGTTCTTCTTTTTCTTCTTCATTTTCTTCTTGTTCTTCTTCTACTTCTTCTCCTTCTTCTACAACATCTTCTTCTTCACCTTGCTTTTCTACTACTACTACTATTTCTTCTTCTCCAGTTACTTCTTCTTTTACAAATTCATCATTTTCCTCCTCCTTCTTCTTCTCCTTCCTCCCCTACTTCTTCTTCTTCCCCTACGTCCTCTTGTTCTTCTTCTTCTACTTTTTCCTCTTCTTCATCAAATTTTTCTTCTTCTTCTTCTTTCTCTTCTTCTTCTTCTTCTTCTATTTCTCATTCTTATGCTTCTTCTCCTTCTTCATCCTCTTCTTCTCTTTCTTCCTCACTTCTTCTTCTTCTTTTTCTTCTTATACTTCTTCTTCTTCTTCTTCATCTTCTTCTTCTTCTTCCTCTTCTTCTTCCTCTGCTTCTTCCTCTTCTTCTTCTTCTTCCACTACTTCTTCTTCTTCTTCTTCTTCTTCTTCTTCTTCTTCTTCTTCTCCATCTTCTCCTTCTCCTTCTTCTACTTTTTCTTCTTCTAGAACTTTTCTTCTTCTTCTTCTTCTTCTTCTTCATTTCCTTCAACTTCTTAATAATCACCTTCTTTATCTTCTTTTTCTTCTTCTTCTTCTTTTACGTGTTCTTCCTCCTCTTCTTCTTCCTCTTCTTCTTCTTCTTCTTCTTCTTCCTTCTCCTCTTCATCTACATCTTCTTCTTTTGCTTTTTCTCCTTCTTCTTCTCGTTCTTCTTCTTTTCTTCTTCATCTTCATGTTCTTCTTTTTCTTCTTCTTCTTCTTCATCATCATTAACTTCTTCTGATTCTTCCACTTATACTTCTTCTTCTTCTACTTTTCTGCTTCTTTTTCTTCTCATTCTTCTCCATCTTCTTATTCTTCCCCTACTTCTTGTTCTTCATCTTTTTATTCATCATCATCTTCTTGATCTTCTTCTTTTTCTATGTACATTTCTTCTTACTCTTCATCTTCTTTTTCTTCTTCCTCTTCTTCTTCTTCTTCTTCTTCTTCTTCTTCTTCTGCCTATTCTTCCTCTTCTTCTTATTCTTCTTCTTCTTCTTCTTCTTCTTCTTCCTATTCTTGATCTTCTTTTATTTCTAATTCTTCTTACCCTTCTTTTCTCTTCTTCTTCATCTTCTTCTTCTTCATCATCATCTTCCACTTCTTTTTCTTCTCCTTCTCTTTCTTCTTCTTCAACTACTTCTTCATCTTCTACTACAACTACAACTACTTCTTTTTCATCTTCTTGTTCTTGTTCTTCTTCTTCTTCTTCTTCTTATTTTTGTTCTTCTTCTTCCTCTTCTTTTCCACTCCTTCTTCTTCTTCTTCTTTTTCTTCGTCTTCTTCTTCTTCTTCTTCCACTTCTTCTTGTTCTTCTTCTACTTCTTCTTCATCTTCCTTTTTCTCTTCCTCTTCTTCTTCTTCTTCATCTTCTTCTTCTTCTCCATCTTCTTTTTCAACTATTTTTTCTTCATCTTCTTCTCATTCTTATTCTTATTCTTATTATTATTATTCTTCTTCTTCTCTTTCTTCTTCTTACTCTTCTTCTTCTTCTTCTTCTTCTTATTATTCTACTTCTTTCTCTTCTTTTTCTTTTTTGTCTTCTTCTTCTTCTTCTTCTCCTCCTTGTACTTCTACTTTTTTTTCTTCTTCTTCTTCTTCATCATCTTCTTCTTCTTCTTCTTCTTCTTCTTCTTCTTCACCTTCTTCGTAATCTTCTTCTTCATCTTATTCTTCTACTTCCCCTTCTTCTGCTTCTTCTTTTTCTTCTTCTTGTTCCTCTTCTTTTTCTCCTTCTTCTTCTTCCTCACCTTCATCTTTATCATCATCTTCTTCTTTTCTTGATCTTTTTTTTCTTTACCTTCTTCATCTTCACCTTCTTCTTCTTCATCTTCTTCTTCTGCTTCTTTTTCTTGTTCTTATTGTTCATCTTCTTCTTCTTTTTCTTCTTTTTTTTCTTCTTCTTCCTCCTCTTCTTCTTCATCTACTTCTTCTTCCTGTTATTCTTCTTCTTCATTTTCTTCTTCATCTACTTATTCTTCTATGTCTTCTTATTCTTCATCTTTTTCTTCTTCTACTTTGTTTTCTCCTTCTTCTTCTTGTTCTTCTTCTTCTTCTTCTTCTTCTTCTTCTTCCTCAGCATCTTCTTCTACTTCTTCTTCTTTCTCTTCTTCATCTTTGTCGTCATCATCATCTTCTTCATCTTTTTCTTCTTCTTGCCCTTCTCCTTCTCCTTTTTCTTCTTATTCTTCTTCTTCTTCCTCTTCATCTTTCTCTATTTCTTCTTCTTCTTTTTCATCCTCTCCTTTTTCATTTTCTTGTACCTACACTTCTTCTTCTTCTTCTTCTTCTTCTTCTTCCTCTTCTTCCGCCTCTTCTTCTTCTTCTCCCTCCTCGTCTTTAGCTTCTTATTTTATGTCACTTTTTTCTTCTTCATCGACTTCTTCTTCTTCATCATAATCTTCTTCTTCTTCTTGTTCTTCTTCTTCTTCTCCTTCTTCTCCTTCTTCTTTTTCAACTTCTTCTTCTTCTACTTCTTCTGCTACTACTTTTTCTTACTCTTCTTTTTATTGTTTTTCTTCCTCTTCTTCTACTTCTTCTTCTTCTTTTCTTCTACTTCTTCTTCTTCTTCTTCTTCTTCTTCTTCTTCTTCTTTTTCGTCTTCTTGTTCTTCTCCATCTTGCCCTTCTTCTTCTTCCTCAACTTCTTCTTCTTCTTCTTTATCTACCACTACTTTTTTCTTCTTCTTCTTCTTCTTCTTGGTCTTCTTCTTTTTCTTCTTCTTCTTTTTTTGTTTTTCTTCTTCATCTTCTTCTACTTCTTCTTCTTCCTCTTCTTCTACTTCTTCTACAACTACTTCTTCTCCTTCTTATTTTTCTCCTTTTTCTTGTTCTTCTTCTTCTTCATGATCATATTTTTCGTGGTCTTCTTCATCATTTTCTTCTTTTTCATCATCGTCATCTTCATCATCAACTTCTTCGTCTTCTTCATTTTCTTCCACTTATTTTCTCCTTCTTCTTCTTCTTCTTTGTCCTATTCTTCTTCTTCTTCTTCATCATCATCATCATCTTCTTCTTCTTCTTCTTCTTTTCGTCTTCCTCCTCTTCATCTTCTTCTTCTTGTTCTCCTCTTTCTTCTTCTTCTTCTTCTTCTTCTTCATCTTTTTCATCATCATCATCATCATTATTTTCCTCTTCTTCTTCTTCTTCTCCATCTTCTTCTTCCTCCTCTTCCTCTTCTTCTTCAACATTGTCTTCATCTTTTGCTTCTTCTTCTTCTTATTGCACTTTTTCTTCTACTTCTTCTGTTTCTATTTTTTCTTCTTCTTCTTCTTTTTCCTCTTGCTCTTCTTCTTCTTCTTCTTCTTCTTCTTCTTCTTCTTTTTCTTCTACTTCTTCATCTTTTCCTTCTTCTACTTCTTCTTCTTCTTCTTTTCCATCTTCTTCTTCACATTCTTCTACTACACCTTCTTCATCATCTTCTTCTTCTTATTGTTCTTATTCTTTGCCTTCTCCTCCTCAGCATTCTTCTTCTACTACTTCTACAACTTTTTCTTCTTCTTCTCCTTCTTCTTCTTGTCCATCTTCTTATTCTTCCTCTTCCTCTTCTTCTTCTTCACCTTCTTCTTCTTTTTCTTCTTTGCCTTCTTCT
>JAIUJO010000139.1:485000-487500 GCA_023846275.1 Vanilla planifolia
TCTAGTTCTCTTCTTCAACTTCTTCTTTTGCTTCTTCTACTGCTAGTACTTTTTCTTCTATTTCTTCTACTTCTTCATTTTCTTCTTCTTCTTTTTCTTCTTTTTTTTCTTCTTCTTTGCCTTCTTCTTCTTCTTCAACTTCTTCTTCTTCTTCTTCTTCTACATCTTCTTCTCCTTCTTCTCCGCCTTCTTCTTCTACTTCTTCTTCTTCTTCTGCTACTACTACTACTAATTTTTTTTCTTCTTCTTCTTTCTCTTCATCTTCTTCATCTCCTTCAACTTCTTTTACTTCTTTATGCTCTTCTTCTTCTTCTTCTTCTTCTTCTTCTTCTACTTCTTCTTCCTCTCCCTCTTCTTCTTCTTCTACTACTACATCTTCTCCTTTTCATTCTTCTTCTTCTTCTTCTTCTTCATCATCTTCTTCTTCTTCTTCTTCTTCTTCCTCTTCTTTTACTTCTTCTTCTTCTTCATTTACCTGTTCTTCTTCTTCTTCTTCTTCAACTTCCTCCTTTTCTTCTTCTTTTTTTTCTTCTTCTTCTTCTGCTTCATCTTGATCATCTACTTCTTCTCCTACATCACCATCATCATCTTTTTTTTAATAATCGTTTACTTCTTCTCCTTCTTCTACAACATCACCATCTTCTTCTTCTTTTGCTTCTTCTCCTTCTCCTTCTTCTTCCTTTCCTTTCCCTTCTACTACTACTTTTTCTTCTACTGCTACTATTTCTTCTTCTTCTTCTTCTACTTCTTCTTCTTCCTCCTCTTCTTCTTCCTCTTCCTCTTCTACTTATTTTTCTTCATTCTTCTTCTTCTTCTTCTTCTTCTTCTTCTTCTCCTTCGCATTCATGTTCTTCTTCTTCTTCTTCATTTTCTTCTTCTTCTTCTTCCTCTTCTTCTTCTTCTTCTTCTCCTTCTTCATTTTCTTGTACAACTAGTTTCTCTTCCACTTCTTCTTCATCTTCTTCTTCTTCTTCCTCTTCTTTCGATTCTTCTTCTTCTTCTACTTGATCTTCCTCTTCATCTGTTTCTTCATCTCCTTCTTCGTCTTCTTCATCATCATCATCATCTTCTTCTTCTTCTCCGTCCTCTGCTTCTACTTCATCTTCTTCTTCTTGGATTACTTTTTCTTCTTCTACTTCTTCTTTCCAGTCTTCTTCTTCCTCTTCTTCTTCTTCTTCATCATCTTCTTCTTCTTCTTCTTCCTCTTCTTCTTCTTCTTCTTCTTCTTCTTCTTTCTCTTCTTCTTCTTTTTCTACTTCTTCATCTTCTTCTTCAACTTCTTCTTCATCAACATCTTCTTCACCATCTTCTTCTTCTTCTTCTCTTACTTCCTATTCTTCTTCTTTTCATGTTCTTCTTCTTCTTACATTTCTTCTTAATCTTCATCTTCTATTTCTTCTCCTTCTTCTTCTTCCCCTTCTTCTTCTTATTGTTGTCCTACTTCATCTTTTTCCCTTTATTCTTCTTCCTTTTCTTCTTCTTCTTCTTGTCCTTCTTTTTCTTCTTCTTGTTCTTCAACTTTTTCCTCTTCTTCTTCTCTTTTTTTTCTACTTCTTTTTCTTGTTCTTGTTCTTCTTCTTTTTGCACTTTTTTTTTCTTCTTCTATTTCTTCTTGTTTTTTCTCTACTTCTGCTTCTTGTTCTTCCTCTTCTTCTTCTTCTTCCTCTACTTCTTCTACTTCTTCTTCTTCTTCGTCTTCTTCTTCTTCTTCCTCTTCCTCTTCCTCTTCTTCTCCTTCTTTTACTTCTTCTTCTACTTCTTCTTCTTCCCTTTCTACTTCTTCTTCCTCTTCTACTTCTTTTTGTTCATCTTTTTCTCCTTCTTCTTCCTCTTCTTCTTCTTCTTCTTCCTCTTCTTTGACTTTGTCTTCTCCTTCTACTTCTTCTTCTACTTCTTCTTCTTCTTCTTCTTTGTCCTTATCCTTTTCTTCTTCTACTTCTTCTTCTTATTCTTCTTCTTCTTCTTCTTCTTCTTCTTTTTCTTCTTCTTCATCTTCTTCTTCTACTTCTACTTTTCTTCTTCTTCTTCTTCTTCTTCTTCTTTTTCTTCTTCTTCTTGTTTTTTCTTCCTCTTCCACTTCTTGTTCTTCTTCTTTCTTCTCCACTTCTACTTCATCTTCTTCTTCTTCTTCTTCTTCTTCTTCTTCTTTTTCATCTTCTTTTCTTCTACTACTCCTTTTTCTTCATCTTTTTCTTCTTCTACTTGTTCTTCCTCTTCCTCCTATCCTCCTTCTCCTTATTCTTATACTACTACCTCTTTTCTTCTCTTCTTCTTATTCTTATTCTAGTTCTTCCTCTTCTTCTTCTTCTTTTTCTTCTTCTTCTTCTTCTTCATGTTCTTCTTCTTCTTCTTCTTCTCCTTCCTCTCCTACTACTTCTTCTTCTTCATCTTCTTCTTCTTCTTGTTCCTCCTCTTCCTTCTTCGTTATTTCTACTTCTTTTTCTTCTTCTTCTTCTTCTTCTACTTCTTCCACTTCTTCTTCTTTTTCTTCTATTTCTTC
>JAIUJO010000139.1:502500-507500 GCA_023846275.1 Vanilla planifolia
TCTTCTTCTTCTTTTTCGTCTTCTTCTTCTTCTCCATCTTGCCCATCTTCTTCTTTCTCAACTTCTTCTTCTTCTTCTTCTTTGTCTACTACTACTTTTTCTTCTCCTTCTTCTTCTTCTTCTTCTTCTTGGTCTTCTTCTTTTTCTTCTTCTTCTTCTTTTTTTTTCTTCTTCATCTTCTTCTACTTCTTCTTCTTCCTCTTCTTCTTCTTCTTCTTCTTCTTCTTCTTCTTCTTCTTCTTCTACTACTTCTTCTCATTCTTATTTTTCTTCTTTCTCTTGTTCTACTTCTTCTTCATCATCATCTTTTCGTGGTCTTCTTCATCATCTTCTTCATTTTTCATAATTGTCATCTTCATCATCAACTTCTTCGCCTTCTTCGTTTTCATCCTCTTATTCTTCTTCTTATTCTTCATCATCTTCTTCCTATTCTTCTTCTTCATCATCATCATCATTATCTTCTTCTTCTTCTTCTTCTTTTCTTCTTCCTCCTCCTCCTCCTCTTCTTCTTCTCTTTTTTCTTCTTCTTCTTCTTCATCTTTTACATCATCATCTTCATCATGATTTTCTTCTTCTTCTTCTTCTTCTTCTTCTTCTTCTTCTCCTTCTTCTTCTTCCTCCTTTTCCTCTTCTTCTTCAACTTTGTCTTCTTCTTTTGCTTCTTCTTCTTCTTATTGCTCTTTTTCTTCTACTTCTTCTTCTTTTTCTTTTGTTTCTTCTTCTTCTTCTTCTTCTACTTCTTCTTCTTCTACTTCTACTTCTTTTTCTTCTTCTTCTTCTTCTTCTTCTTCTTCTTCTTCCTCTTGCTCTTCTTCTTCTTCTTCTTGTTCTTCATCTTTTTCTTCTACTTCTTCTTCATCTTTTCCTTCTTCTTCTTCTTCTTCCTCTTTTCCATCTTCTTCTTCTCATTCTTCTACTGCACCTTCTTCTTCATCATCTTCTTCTTCTTATTGTTCTTATTCTTTGCCTTCTCCTCCTCAGCATTCTTCTTCTACTACTTCTACAGACTTTTTCTTCTTCTTCTTCTTCTTCTTCTTGTCCTTCTTCTGATTCTTCCTCTTCCTCTTATTCTTCTTCACCTTCTTCTTCTTTTTCTTCTTTGCCTTCTTCTTCTTCTTCTTCTCCTTCTTCACCTGCTTCTTCTTCTTCTTATTCTTCTTCTTCTTCTTCTTCTTCTTCTTCTCCTTCCACCCCTACTTCTTCTTCTTCTTCTTCTTCTTCTTCTTTTTCTTCCTCTTCTTCTTCTTTTTATTCTACTTCTTCCTCTTCTTCTTCTTCTTCTTCTTCCTCTACTTCTTCCTCTTCTTCTTCTAGCTCTTCTTCTTCTTCTTCTTCTTCTTCTTTTGCTTCATTATCTTCTTCTTCTTCTTCTACTTCTTCTTGTTCTTCTACTTCTTCTACTTCTTCTACTTATTATTATTCTTCTTCTTCTTTTTCCTCTTCCTCTTCTTCTTCTCCTTCTTGTTTTTCTTCTTCTTCTTCTACTTCTTCTTCTTTTTCATCTCTTTCTTCCTCTTCCTCCTCTTCTACCTCTTCTTCATCTTATTCTTCTTCTTCTTCTTATTCTTCTTCTTCTTCTTTTTTTCATCTTTTTCTTCTTACTCTTCTTATTCTTCTTATTCTTCATATTCTTATTCTTCTTCTTCTTTGTCGTCGTCTTCTTCTACTTCTTCTTTTTCAACTTCAACTTCTTCTTCTTCCTCTTCTTCTTCTTCTTCTTCATCATTATCATCTTCTTCTTCTTCTTCTTTTTCTTCTTCTTCTTCTTCTCCTTCCTCTCCTTCTACTTCTTCTTCTTCTTCTTCTTCGATTACTTTTTCTTCTTTTACTTCTTCTCTCTAGTCATCTTCTTCCTCTTCTCCTTTTTCTTCTTCTTCATCATCTTCATCTTCTTCTTCTTCTTCCTGTTCTTCTTCTACTTCTTATTCTTCTTTCTTCTCTTCTTCTTCTTTTTCCTCTACTTCATCTTCTTCTTCAACTCTTCTTCATTAGCTTCTTCTTGATCTTCTTCTTCTTCTTCTTTTGTTTCTTCTTATTTTTCTTCTTCTTCCTCAGCATCTTCTTCTACTTCTTCTTCTTCCACTTCTTCATCTTCGTCGTCATCTTCATCTTCTTCATCTTTTTCTTCTTCTTGCCCTTCTTCTTCTCCTTTTTCTTCTTATTCTTCTTCTTCTTCCCTTCATCTTTCTCTATTTCTTCTTCTTCTTTTTCATCCTCTCCTTTTTCATTTTCTTATACCTACTCTTCTTCTTCTTCTTCATCTTCTTCTTCTTCCTCTTCTTCCGCCTCTTCTTCTTCTTCTTCCTCCTCGTCTTCAGTTTCTTATTTTACGTCACTTTTTTCTTCTTCATCTACTTCTTCTTCTTCATCATAATCTTCTTCCTCTTCTTCCTCTTCTTCTTCTCCTTCTTCTCCTTCTTCTTTTTCAACTTCTTCTTCTTCTACTTCTTCTGCTACTACTTTTCCTTACTCTTCTTTTTATTGCTTTTCTTCCTCTTCTTCTACTTCTTCTTCTTCTTTCTTCTACTTCTTCTTCTTCTTCTTCTTCTTCTTCTTCTTCTTCTTTTTCGTCTTCTTATTCTTCTCCATCTTGCCCTTCTTCTTCTTCCTCAACTTCTTCTTCTTCTTCTTCTTCTTTATCTACTACTACTTTTTCTTCTTCTTCTTCTTCTTCTTGGTCTTCTTCTTTTTCTTCTTCTTCTTCTTTTGTTTTTCTTCTTCATCTTCTTCTACTTCTTCTTCTTCCTCTTTTTCTTCTTCTTCTACAACTACTTCTTCTCCTTCTTATTTTTCTCCTTTCTCTTGTTCTTCTTCTTCTTCATGATCATATTTTTCGTGGTCTTCTGCATCATGTTCTTCTTTTTCATCATTGTCATCTTCATCATCAACTTCTTCGTCTTCTTCGTTTTCTTCCACTTATTCTTCTCCTTCTTCTTCATCGCCTTCTTCTTCTTCTTCTTCTTCCTATTATTCTTCTTCTTCTTCATCATCATCATCATCTTCTTCTTCTTCTTCTTCTTTTCTTCTTCCTCCTCTTCATTTTCTTCTTCTTGTTCTCCTCTTTCTTCTTCTTCTTCTTCTTCTTCTTCATCTTTTTCATCATCATCATCATCATTATTTTCTTCTTCTTCTTCTTCTTCTTCTTCTTCTTCTTCTTCTCCATCTTCTTCTTCCTCCTCTTCCTCTTCTTCAACCTTGTCTTCGTCTTTTGCTTCTTCTTCTTCTTATTGCACTTTTTCTTCTACTTCTTTTTCTTCTGTTTCTATTTTTTCTTCTTCTTCTTCTTCTTCTTCTACTTCTACTTCTTTTTCTTTTTTTTCTTCTTCTTCTTCTTCCTCTTGCTCTTCTTCTTCTTCTTCTTCTTCTTCTTCTTCTTTTTCTTCTACTTCTTCATCTTTTCCTTCTTCTACTTCTTCTTCTTCTTCTTTTCCATCTTCTTCTTCGCATTCTTCTACTGCACCTTCTTCTTCATCATCTTCTTCTTCTTATTGTTCTTATTCTTTGCCTTCTCCTCCTCAGCATTCTTCTTCTACTACTTCTACAACTTTTTCTTCTTCTTCTCCTTCTTCTTCTTGTCCATCTTCTTATTCTTCCTCTTCCTCTTCTTCTTCTTCACCTTCTTCTTCTTTTTCTTCTTTGCCTTCTTCTTCTTCTTCTTCTCCTTCTTCTTCTGCTTCTTCTTCTTCTTATTCTTATTCTTCTTCTTCCTCTTCTTCTTCTTCTTCTTCTCTTTCCACTCCTACTTCTTCTTCTTCTTCTTCTTCTTTTACTTTTCCTTCCTCTTCTTCTTCTTTTTATTCTACTTCTTCCTCTTCTTCTTCTTCTTCTTCTTCTTCTTCTTCCTCTACTTCTTCCTCTTCTTCTTCTAGCTCTTATTCTTCTTCTTCTTCTTCTTCTTCTTCTTCTTTTTCTTCGTTATCTTCTTCTACTTCTTCTTGTTCTTTTACTTCTTCTGCTTATTATTATTCTTCTTCTTCTTTTTCCTCTTCCTCTTCTTCTTCTCCTTCTTGTTTTTCTTCTTCTTCTTCTTCTTCTTCTTCTTCTTCTTCTTTTTCATCACTTTCTTCCTCTTCTTCCTCTTCTACTTCTTCTTCATCTTATTCTTCTTCTTATTCTTCTTCTTCTTCTTCTTTTTTCATCTTTTTCTTCTAACTCTTCTTATTCTTCTTATTCTTCATATTCTTCATATTCTTATTCTTCTTCTTCTTTGTCGTCATCTTCTTCTACTTCTTCTTCTTCTTCAACTTCTACTTCTTCTTCTTCTTCCTCTTCTTCTTCTTCTTCATCATCATTATCATCTTCTTCTTCTTCTTCTTCTTTTTCTTCTTCTTCTTCTTCTCCTTCCTCTCCTTCTATTTCTTCTTCTTCTTCTTCTTCGATTACTTTTTCTTCTTTTACTTCTCCTCTCTAGTCATCTTCTTCCTCTTCTTCTTTTTCTTCTTCTTCATCATCTTCATCTTCTTCTTCTTCTTCCTGTTCTTCTTCTTCTTATTCTTCTTTCTTCTCTTCTTCTTCTTTTTCCTCTACTTCATCTTCTTCTTCAACTCTTCTTCATCAGGTTCTTCTTGATCTTCTTCTTCTTCTTCTTCTTCTTTTGTTTCTTCTTATTTTTCTTCTTTTCTTATTCTTCTTCTTCTTACTTTTTTTCTTCTCCTTCAACTTCTATTTCTACTCCTTCTTCCCCTTCTTCTTCTTCTTCTTATTCTTCTCTTACTTCATCTTTTTTTCTTTATTCTTCTTCCTTTTCTTCTTCTTCTTCTTCTTGTTCTTTTTCTTCTTCTTCTTCTACCTCCTCTTCTACTTCTGCTTCTTTTTCTTCTTCTTGTCCTTCTTTTTCTTCTCCTTTTTCTTCAACTACTTTTTTTTCTTCTTCTTTTTCTTCGAGTTCAACTTTTTCTTGTTCTTCTTCTTCTTTTTCTACTTCTTTTTCTTCATTTTCTTTGATTTCTTCTTGTTCTTTCTCTACTTCTTCTTCTTGTTCTTCCACATCTTCTTCTTCT
>JAIUJO010000139.1:512500-515000 GCA_023846275.1 Vanilla planifolia
CTTTTTTCTTCTTCTTCTTCTTCTTCTTCTTCTACTTTTACTTCATCATCATCATCTTCTTCTTCTTCTTCTTCTTTTTCTTCTTCTATTACTTCATTTTCTTGTTCTTCTTCATCGTCTTCTTTTTCTTTTTCTTCTTCTTCTTCTTCTTCTTCCACTTCTTCTTCTTCTCATTCCTCTTCTTTTTCAACTTCTTCTTCATCATCTTCTTCAACTTCCTCATCAACATCTTCTTCGTCATCAACATATTTTTCCTCTTTGTCTTCCTATTATTCTTCTTCGTCTTCTTCTTCTTCTACTTATTCTTCTTCGTCTTCTTCTTCTTCTACTTATTCTTCTTCTTCTACTTCTACTTCTTCTTCTTCTTAATATTCTTCTTCTTTTTCTTCTACTTCTTCTTCTTTCACTTCTTCTTCTTCTTCTTCTTCTTCTCCTTCTCCTTCTACTTCTCCTACTTCATCTTCGTCCTCCTCATCATCATCATCTTCTATTTCTGCTTCTTTTTCTTGTTCTTCTTATTCTTCATTTTCTTCTTCTTCTTTTTTTACTTTTTCTTCTTCTTCTTCTACTTCATCTTCTTCTTCTACTTGTTCTTCTTCATCTTCATCATTGTCATCATCATCATCATCATCTTCCTCTTCTTCTTTTTTCTGTTCTTCTTCTTCTTCTTCTTCATCGTCTTCTTCATCTTCTTCTTCTTCTTCTTCTTCTTCTTCTCCTCCTCCTCCTCCTCCTCCTCCTCCTCTTACTCCTTCTCTTCTTCTACTTCTTCTTCAACATCTTCTATTACTACTACTTTTTCTTCTACTTCTTCTTTTCTTCATAAACATCTTCTTCTTCTTCTTCTTCTTAAACTTCTTCTTTTTATTGTTCTTCTTGTTCCTCTTCCACTTCTTCCTCTTCTTCTTCTTCAACTTCTTCTTCTTTTTCTTCTTCTTTGTCTTCTTCTTCTTCTTCTCTTTCTTTGCCTTCCTCTTCTTCTTCTTCTTCTTCTTCTTCTTCTACTTCTTCTTTTGCTTCTTCTACTGCTAGTACTTTTTCTTCAATTTCTTCTACTTCTTCATTTTCTTCTTCTTCTTCCTTTTCTTCTTCTCTGCCTTCTTCTTCTTCTTCAACTTCTTCTTCTTCTTCTTCTTCTTCTTATTCAGCATCTTCTTCTCCTTCTTCTCCTCTTTCTTCTTCTTCTTCTTCTTCTTCTTCTTCTTCTTCTACTACTACTACTACTACTAGTTTTTCTTCTTCTTCTTCTTCTTCTTCTTCTTTATCTTCTTTTTCTTCTTCTCCTTCAACTTCTTTTACTTCTTCTTTACACTCTTCTTCTTCTTCTTCTTCTTCTTCTTGTTCTACTTCTTCTAATTCTTCTTACTCTCCCTCTTCTTCTTCTTCTACTACTACGTCTTCTCCTTTTCATTCTTCTTCTTCTTCTTCTTCTTCTTCTTTTTCCTCTTCTTTTACTTCTTCTTCTTCTTCTTCTTCATTTACCTGTTCTTCTTCTTCTTCTTCAACTTCCTCTTTTCCTTCTTCTTCTTCTACTTCTTCTTCTTCTTCTTACTTTTTTTCTTCCCCTTATTCTTTGTCCTTGTCTTCTTCTTCTTCTTATTCTTTTTCTTCTTCTTCTTCTTCTTCTTCTTCTTCTTTTTCTTCTTCTTCTTCTTCTTCTTCTACTGCTTTTTCTTCTTTTTCTTCTTCTTCTTCTACTTCTACTTTTTTTTCTTCTTCTTCTTCTTGTTGTTCTTTTTCTTCCTCTTAATTTCCTTGTTCTTCTTCTTCTTCCACTTTTACTTCATCTTTTTCTTCTTCTTCTTCTTCTTCTTCTTCTTCTTCTTGTTCTTCTTTTTCATCATCTTCTTCTTCTACTACTACTCCTTTTTCTTCATCATCTTCTTCTTCTACTTGTTCTTCTTCCTCTTCCTCCTATCGTCCTTCTCCTTCTCCTTCTTCTTATACTACTACCACATTTCTTTTTCTTCTTATTCTTATTCTAGTTCTTCCTCTTCTTCTTCTTCTTTATCTTTTTCTTCTTCTTCTTCATGTTCTTCTTTCTCTACTTCTTCTTCTCCTTCCTCTGCATCTACTTCTTCTTCTTCTTCCTCCTCTTCCTTGTCTTCTTCTTCTTCTTTATTTCTGCTTCTTTTTCTTCTTCTTCTTCAACTTCTTTTACTTCTTACTCTTCTTCTTCTTCTTTTTCTATTTCTTCTACTTCTACTTTCTCTTGTTCTTCTTCTACTTCATCTACTTCTTCATGTTCTTCTTCTCCTACTAATTCTTCTTCCTCTTCTACTCCATCATCTTCATCTCCTTCTTCTTCCTCTTCTTCTTCTTCTTCTTTGACTTTGTCTTCTTCTACTTCTTCTTCAACTACTACTTCTTCTACATTTTCTACTTCTTCTTCATTTTCTTCTTCTTCATCTACTTCTTCTTCTTCATCTTCTCCTTCTTCGTCATCTTCTTCTTCTTTTTATTCTTCTTCTTCTTCTTCTTCTTCTGTTTCTTCTTCTTC
>JAIUJO010000139.1:527500-530000 GCA_023846275.1 Vanilla planifolia
CTTCTTTGCGTCCTCCTCCTCTGCCTCCTTCTTCTTCTTCTTCTTCTTCTACTACTGGTTTTTCTACTTCTTCTTGTTCCTCTTCTTATTCTTATTTTTCTTCTTTTTCTTCTTCCTCTTCTTATTCATCATCTTCTTCTAAGTATTCTTCTTCTTCTTCTTCTTCCACTTCTTCTGCTTCTACCTATTGTTCTTCTTCCTCTTATTCTTCCTCTTCTTCTTCTTCTTCATCATCATCTTCTTCTTCTTCTTCTTCTTCCTCTCCATCTCCTTCTTCTTTTTCCTGTTCTCCGTCTTCTTCTTATTCTTCTTCTTCTACCTGTTCTTCGCCTTCTTCCTCTGCCACTTTTTCTTTTTCTTCTTCTTCAACTACTACTACAACTACTTTTACTATTATTACTACTGCTACAATTTTTTTTCTTTTTCTACTTCTTCTTCTTCTTCTTCTTCTACATCTTTTTCTTCTTCTTCTTTTTCCTCTTCCTTTTCCTCTTCTCCTTCTTCTTCTTCATTATCATCATCATCTTCTTCTTCTTCTTCTATTGCTTCATCTTCTTCATCATCTTCATCATCTTTTTCTTGTTCTTGTTCTTCTTCTTCTACTTCTTCCTCTTTTTCTTCTTCTTCTACCTATTCTTCTTCTTCCTCTTCTTCCTCCTCTCCTTCTTCTTCTTCTTCTTCCTCATCATCAGCTTCCTCTTCTTCTACTTATTCTTCTTCTTTATCTTCTTCTTCTCCTTCTTCTTCTTCTCCTTCCTCTCCATCTTCTTCTTCTTCTTCATCTTCTTCTTCTCCTTCTTCTTCATCACCATCTTCTCCTTCTTCTTCTTCTTCTTCATCTTCTACTCCTCCTCTTCCTCTGCCTCCTCCTTCTTCTTCTACCTCTTCTTCTTCTTCTTCTTCTTCTACTACTACTACTGGTTTTTCTACTTCTTGTTCGTCTTCTTATTTTTTTTTTCTTCTTTTTCTTCTTACTGTTCTTGTTCATCATCTTCTTTGAAGTATTCTTCTTCTTCTTGTTGTTCTTGTTCTTCTTCTTCTTCTTCCACTTCTTCTCCTACCTATCCTTCTTCTTCCTCTTCTCCTACCTATCCTTCTTCTTCCTCTTCTTCTTCTTCTTCTTATTCTTTTTCTTCTTCTTCTTCATCATCTTCAGCTTCTTCATCTTCTTCTTCTTCTTCCTCCTCATCTTTAGCATTGTCTTCTTCTTCTCCATCTTCTTCTTCTTCTTCTTCATCTTCTTCTTCTCCTTCTTTTTCATCTTCTTCTTCTTCTTCTTCTTCTTCATCTTCTTCTTCTCTGCATCCTCCTCCCTGTGCTCCTCTTCCTCCTCCTTCTTTTTCTTCTTCCTCTTCATATTCTTATTTTTCTTCTTCTTCTTCTTCCTCTTCCTCTTCTTTTTCTTCTCTTCATTTTCTTCTAAGTCTTTGTCTTCTTCTTCTTCTTTTTCTTCTTCTTCATCCTCTTCTTCTTCATCATCTTTTTCGTCTTCTTCTTGTTCTTGTTCTTTTTCTTCTTCTTCTTCCTCTTCCTCTTCTTCTTCTACTACCTATTCTTCTTCTTCTTCTTCTTCTTCCCCTACTTCTTCTTCTTCTTCTTCTTCTTTCTTATCTTGAGCTTCCTCTTCTTCTACTTATTCTTCTTCTTTATCTTCTTCTTCTTCTTCTTCTTCTTCTTCTTCTTCTTCTCCTTCCTCTCCATCTTCTTCTTCATCTTCTTCTTCTACTTGTTCTTCTTCATCTTCATCATCATCATCATAATCATCATCTTCCTCTTCTTCTTCTTCTTTGTTTTCTTCTTCTTCTTCTACTTCTTCTTCTTCTTCTTCTTCTTCCTCTTCATCTTCTTCTTCTTCTTCTTCTTCTTCTTCTTCTCCTTTCTCTCCATCTTCTTCTTCTTCCTCATCTTCTTCTTTTCCTTTTTCGTCTTCATCATCTTCTCCTTCTTCTTCTTCTTCTTCAGCTTCTTCTCATCCTCCTCCTCCTCTGTCTCCTTCTTCTCCTTCTTCTTCTACCTCTTCTTCTTCTTCTTCTTCTTCTTCTACTACTACTACTACTGGTTCTTCTACTTCTTGTTCCTCTTCTTATTCTTATTTTTCTTCTTTTTCTTCTTCCTCTACTTGTTCATCATCTGCTTCTAAGTATTCTTCTTCTTCTTCTTCTTCTTCTTCTTCTTCCTACTCATCTTTAGCTTCTTCTTCTTTTACTTCTTCTTCTTCTTCTTCTCCATCTTCTTCTTCTTCATCTCCATCTTCTTCTTCTTCTTCATCTTCTTCTTCACCATAGTTTTCATCATCATCAACTTCTTCTTCTTCTTCGTCTTCTCCTTCACCTCCTCCTGCCCGTGCTCCTCCTCCTCCTTCTTCTTCTTCTACTTCTTCTTGTTCTTATTCTCTTCTACTACTATTAGTTTTTCTACATCTTCTTCTTCGTCTTCTTATTTTTATTTTTTTTCTTCTTCTTCTTCTTTTTCCTCTTCTTCTTCTTCTTTTTCTTCATCT
>JAIUJO010000139.1:1302093-1319593 GCA_023846275.1 Vanilla planifolia
AAATGATGATGATGATAAAGAAGAAGAAGAAAAACTGGTAGTAGAACAAGAAGAAGAAGAATAATAATAATAAAAAAAAAAGATGTCGATGAAGATGATGATGATAGAGAAGAAGAACAACAAAAAGAAGAACAATGAGAAGAAGAAGAAGAAGAAGAAGAAGAGGAAGAAGAAGAGGAGGTAGCAGTATAAGAGAAAGAAAAAGAAAAACAATAAGAAGGAGGAGGAGGAGGGGATAAGGAAAGAAAGGGAGAAGAAGAAGAAAAAGAAGAAGAAGAACAAAATGTAGAATAATAATAAGAAGAAGAAGAAGAAGAAGAAGCAGAAGAAGAAAAAGAAGTAGAAGAAGGAGAAGAAGAAGAAGATAGGGGAGAAGAAGGAGGACAAGAAGTAGAAGAAGAAGAAGGAAAAGAAGAAGAAGAAAATGAAGAAGTAGAGGAAGAAGAAGAAGAAGTAGGATAAGGAGAAGAAGAAGAAGAAGAAAACAACGAAAGAAAGAAAAAGAAGAGGTAAAAGAAGTAGAAGAACTTTGTCAAGAAGAAGGGGAAGAAGAACTGGAGGAAGAAGAGGAAAAAGAAGAAGAAGAAGAATGGGTAAATGAAGAAGAAGAAGTAGAAAAAGTGAAAGAAGAAGAAAATGAAGAAGAACAGGAAGAAGAAGAATGTGGAGAATTAGGAGAAGAAGTGCAAGAAGAAGATAAGGAAGAAGAAGAAGAAGGAAAGGAAAAAGGAGAAGTTGAAGAGGAAGGTGAAGAAGAAGAAGAACAAGAAGAAGAAGAAGAAAAATAAGAAGATAAAGAAGAGGAAGGAGAAGTAGAATAATAGTAATAAGGAACAAAGAAAGCGAAGAAGAAGAAGAAGAGAAAGAAGAAGAAAAAGAAGAAGAAGAAGATGAAAAAGAGGAACATGAAGAAGAAGAAGAAGAAGAAGAAGAAGAAGAAGAAGAATAGGAAGAAGAAGTAAAAGAAAGGGAAGAAGAAGAAGAAGTAAACTGAAGAGAAAAAGAAGGAAAAGAAGAAGAAGGGGGAGAAGTAGGATAAGGAAAAAATGAAGAAGAAGTTGAAGAAAGAGAAGAAAAGGTGGAAGGTGAAGAACAAGAAGAAGAGTGAAAAGAAGAGGAGGATGAAGAGGAAGAAGAAGGAGAAGAAGTAGGAGAAGTAGAAGAAGAAGAAGATGATAATGAAGTAGAAGAAGAAGAAGAATAATAAGACGAAGGAGTAGAAGAAGAAGAAGAGGAAGAACAAGAACAAGAAGAAGAAGAAGAAGGAGAAGAGGAAGAACAAGGAGGAGAAGAAGAAGAAGAAGAAGAAGTTGATGAAAACATGGAAGAAGAAGAAGAAGAAGAAGAAGACGAAGAAGGAGAAGAAGAAGAACCAGAAGATGAAGAAGAAGGAGAAGAAGAAGAAGAAGAAGATGTTGTAGTAGAAAAGAATGTCGAAGAAGAAGAAAGAGGAGAAGAAGAATAATAATTGGAAGAAGAGGAAGAAGAAGAAGAAGGAGAAGATAGAGGTGGAGAAGAAGAAGATGAAATAAAGGAAAAGGAACAACAAGAAGAAGGAGGAGAATAAGTGGAAGAAGAACAAGAATAATAATAAGAAGAAGAAAAAGATGGTGTTGAAGAAGAAGAAGGGGAAGTTGGAGAATTAAAGGAAGAAGAGGAAGGAGAAAAAGAAGAACAACAACAAGAAGAGAAGAAAAAGTGGAAGGAAAAGGTGAGGAAGAAGATGAAGGAGAAGAAGAAAATGTTGATGATGATAAAGAAGAAGAACTAGTAGTAGAACAAGAAGAAGAAGAAGAAGAAGAATAAAAAAAGAAGATGTTGATGATGATGACGATGATAGAGAAGAAGAACAAAAAAAAGAAGAACAAGGAGAAAAAGAAGAAGAAAAAGAAGAGGTAGTGTATAAGAGAAAGAAAAAGAAAAAGAAGAACAAGGAGGAGGAGGAGGAGGGGATAAGGAAAGAAAGGGAGAAGAAGAAGAAAAAGAAGAAGAACAAAAGTAGAGTAAGAAGAAGAAGAAGAAGAAGAAGAAGAAAAAGAAGAAGAAGAAGACGAAGAAGAAGAAGAAAGGGGAGAAGAAGGAGGAGAATAAGAAGAAGAGGAAGAAGAAGGAAAAGAACAAAAGGAAAATGAAGGAGAAGTAAAGGAAGAAGAAGAAGAAGTAGGAGAAGGAGAAGGAGAAGAAGAAGAAGAAAATAATGGAAGGAAGAAAAAGAAGAGGTAAAAGAAGAAGAAGAACATTGAAAAGAAGAATGGGAAGAAAAACTAGAAGAAGAAGAGGAAAAAGAAGAAGAAGAAGAAGAAGAACGTGAAGAAGAAGAAGAAGAAAAAGTGCAAGAAGAAGAAAATGAAGAAGAAGAAGAAGAACGTGGAGAATAAGGAGAAGAAGAGGAAGAAGAAGATAAAGAAGAAGAAGAAGAAGAAGAATAAGAAGAAGTAGAAAAAGGAGAAGTTGAAGAGGAAGGCGAAGATGAAGAAGAAGAAGCAAAAGAAGAAGAAGAAGAAAAAGAAGAAGAAGAAGTGGAAGGAGAAGTAGAATAATAGTAATAAGGAACAAAGAAAGTGAAGAAGAAGAAGAAGAGAAAGAAGAAGAAATAGAAGAAGAAGAGAAGATGAAAAAGAGGAACACGAAGAAGGAGAGGAAGATGAAGAAGAAGAAGAAGAAGAAGAAAGGGAAGAAGAAGAGGAAGTAGAGCAAAGAGAAAAAGAAGCAAAAGAAGAAGAAGGAAAAGAAGTAGGATAAGAAAAAGATGGAAAAAGAGAAGAAAAGGCGAAAGGTGAAGAACAAGAAGAAGAGTAAAAAGAAGAGGAAGAAGAGGAAGAAGAAGGAGAAGGAGGAGAAGAAGAAGAAGATGATGATGATGAAGAAGAAGAAGAAGAAGAAGAATAAGATGAAGGAGTAGAAGATGAAGAAGAGGAAGAAGAAGAAGATGAAGAAGGAGATGGAGAAGTAGAAGAATAAGGAGGAGAAGAAAAAGAAGAAGAAGAAGAAGAAGAAGAAGAAGAAGAAGAAGACAAAGAAAGAGAAGAAGAAGAACCAGAAGACGAAGAAGAAGGAGAAGAAGAAGAAGAAGATGTTGTAGTAGAAAATAAGGTCAAAGAAGAAGGAGGAGGTGAAGAAGAATAATAATTGGAAGAAGAGGAAGAAGAAGAAGGAGAAGATAGAGGTGGAAAAGAAGAAGATCAAGTAGAGGGAAAGGAAACCCAAGAAGAAGGAGAAGAATAAGTGGAAGAAGAAGAAGAAGATAAAGAAGAAGAAGAACAAGAATAAGAAGAAGAAAAAGATGATGATGATGAAGAAGAAGAAGTAGAAGTTTGAAAATTAGAGGAAGAAGAAGAGGAAGGAGAAAAAGAAGAACAACAACAAGAAGACTAACATGAAGAAGGAGCGGTAAAAGAAGAAGACGATGAAGAAGAAGAAGAAGAAGGAAAAGGTGAAGAAGAAGATGAAGGTGAAGAAGAAAACGATGATGATGATAAAAAAGAAGAAGAAGAAGAAGAACTAGTAGAAGAACAAGAAGTGGAAGAAGAAGAATAATAAAAAAAGAATAAGATGCCGATGATGGTGTTGATGATAGAGAAGAAGAACAATAAAAAGAAGAACAAGGAGAAGAAGAAGAAGAAGAGGTGGCAGTATAATAGAAAGAAATAGAAAAAGGAGGAGGAGAAGGAGGGGATAAGGAAAGAAAGGGAGAAGAAGAAGAACAACAAATAGTAGAGTAAGAAGAAGAACAAGAAGAACAAGAAGAAGAGGAAAGAGAAGAAGAAGAAGAAGAAGAAGAAGAAGAATAAGAAGAGTAAGAAGTAGGAGAGGAGGAAGAAGAAGAAGAAGAAGGATGAGGAGGAGGAGGAGGAGGGCAAGAAGATGAAGAAGAAGAAGAAGATAATGATGATGATGAGGAAGAAGAAGAAGTAGAACAAAAAGAAGAACAAGAAGAAGAAGAAGAAGAAGGACAAGAAGAAATAGAAGAAGGCAAAGAAAAAGAAGAAGAAGAAGTATAAGAAGAAGAAGAAGAAGGAGAAGAAGAAGAAGAAGTAGAAGAAGAAGAGAAAGTATGAGATAATGAAGAAGATGAGGAAAAAGAAGAAGAAGAACGAAGAGGAAGGAGAAGAGGATGATAAAGAATAAGAAAAAGTAGTAGAAAGAGGCGAAGAAGAAAAAGGAGAAGAAGTAGTAGTAGAAGAAGAAGAAGAAGAAGTAGAAGGAGAGGAAAGGGAAGATGATGGAGATGAAGAAGGCTAAAAAGAAGAAGACAAAGAACAGGAAGGTGAAGAAGAAGAAGAGGAAGAAGAAAAAGAAGAAGAATAAGAAGAAGAAGAGGAGGAAGAAGAAGAAGAAGAAGAAGAAGAAGAAGGTGAAGTGGACAATGAAGGAGAAGATTAAGAGGAAGAAGAAGAAGGAGAACAACATGAAGAAGGAGAAGGTAAAGAAGAAGAAGAAGAAGAAAAAAAGGATAAGAAGAAGAAGAATAAGAAGAAGGTGAAGAAGAAGAAGAAGGGGAAGAAGAAGGAGATGAAGAAGAAGAAGAAGAAGAAGAACAACAACAACAACAATAAGGGGAAGAAGAAGAAGGAGAAGAGGAAGAAAAAGGAAGAGAAGAAGAAGAATAAGAAGGAGAAGCAAAGAAAGAAGAAGAGGAAGAAGAAGAAGAAGAAGATGAAGAAGAAGAAGTAGAATAAGAACAAGAGGATGGGGAAGAAATTTGTAAGGAAGAAGAAGTAGAAGAAGTAGATAGAGAAGAAGATGGAGAAGAAGTAGAAGACGAAGGAGAAGGAGAAGAAGAAGAAGAAGAAGGACACGAAGAAGAAGGGGAAGAAGAAGCAGAAGAAGAAGAAAAAGAAGAAGCAGAGGAAGAGGAAGAAGAGGAATAAGAAGAAGAAGAAGAAGAACAAGAAGGAGAAGGAGAAGAAGTAGAAGAAGAAGAAGAAGAAGAAAAAGAAGAAGAAGAAGAAATAGTTGAAGAAGAAGATGATGATGATGATGAAGATATAGGAGGTGGAGGAGAAGAAGAAGAAGAAGAACAACAACAACAACAACAATGGAAAGAAGAAGAAGGATAAGACGAAGAAGTAGAAGAAGAAGGAAAACAAGAAGAAGAACATGAAGAAGATGTAGAGGTAGAAGAAGAAGGAGAAGGAGAATGAGAATGACAAGTAGAAGAAGAAGAACAATAAGAGGAAGAAGAAGAAGAAGAAGAAGAAGTTGGACAAGAAGAAAAGGAAGAAGAGGAACAGGTAGAAGAAGAACGAGAAGAAGAAGAAGATGAAGAAGAAGAAGAAGAAGAAATAGAAGAAGATGAAGATGATGAAGAAGAAGAAGAAAAAGTTAAAGAAGAAGAAGAAGAAGAAAAAGAAGAGGAAGAAGAACAAGGGAAAAAAGAAGAAGCAAAAAAAGAAGAAAAAAAGAAGAAGCACAAGGATAAGATGATGGAAAAAGACAAGACAAAGAAGAAGAAGAGCAAGAATAAGAAGAAGAAGTAGAAGTAGAAGAAGACGAAGAAAAAGAAGAAGAAGAGAAAGAAGAAGATGAAGAAAAGGAAGAAGAAGAAGGAGAAGAAGAAAAAGAGGAAGGCAAAGAAGAAAAAAAGATTAATAATAATAATAATAATAACAATGGGAAGAAGATGATGATGAGGAAGAAGAAGAAAAAGAACAAAAAGAAGAAGATGGAGACGAAGGGGAAGAAGAAGAAGAAGAATAAGAGGAAGGAGATGAAGATGGTAGAGAAGGAGAAAAAGAAGTACGAGGAGACGAAGAAGAAAAAGGATAAGAAGAAGAAGAAGAAGAAAAAGATGAAGTAGAAGGAGAGGAAAGAGAAGAAGATGGAGAAGAAGAAGAAGAAGAAGAAGCATACAACGAAGAAGAATGGCAAGAAGAAGATGAAGATGAAGAAGAAGAAGAAGAAGAAAAAGTAAAAGAATAAGTAAAAGAAGAAGGAGAACGACATAAAGAAGTAAAAGGAAAAGAAGAAGAAGAAGAAGAAGAAGGATAAGAAGAAGATGGAGAAGAAGAAGAAGAAGTGAGAGAATAAGGAAAAGAAGAAGAAGAACAAGATGACGAAACAGTAGAAGAAGTAGAAGATGAAGAAAAAGAAGAAGAAGGAGAAGTCGTAGAAGAAGATGAAGAAAGCAAGAAAGAAAGAGGAGGAGAAGAAAAAGAAGAAGAAATAGAAGAGGAAGAAGTAGAAGATGAAAAGGACGAATAAGAAGAAGAAGAAGAAAAAGAAAAAGAAATAATTAGAATTAGATGAAGAAAAAGAAGAACAAGAAAAATAAGAAGATGGAGAAGAAGAATAGAAAGATGAAGAAGGGGAGCAACCAGGAGAATATGAGGCAGGAGAAGGAGAAGAAAAAGAAGAAGATGAACAAGAATAAAATGAAAAAGAAGAAGATGGAGAAGAAGAAGAAGAAGATGAAGTAGAAGAAGAAGAAGCATATGGAGAAGAAGAAAAAGAAGAAGAGGAGGTATAAGATGAAGAAATTAAGAAGAAGAAGAAGA
This sequence comes from Vanilla planifolia, assembly GCA_023846275.1. NCBI lineage: Eukaryota > Viridiplantae > Streptophyta > Magnoliopsida > Asparagales > Orchidaceae > Vanilla > Vanilla planifolia. Next base: position 1,308,591 of record JAIUJO010000139.1, read on the forward strand.
AGAACAATATGAAGAAGGAGAAGAAGAAGAAGGAGAAGAAGAAGAAGAAGTTGAAGAAGAAGTAGAAGAAGGCATAGTAGTAGAAGAGGAAGACGAAGAAGAAAAAGAAGAAAAAGATAGAGAAGAAGAAGAGGAAGTTGTAGCAGTAGAAGAAGGAGAAGAAGAAGAGGAAGAAGAAAAAGCAAAAGAAGAAGAGGATGGTGGAGAAGGAGACAAAGTAGAAGAAGAAAGACAAGAAGAAGAAGAAGGAGAAGAAGAAGATGAAGAAAAAGGAAAACTAGATAAAGAAGAAGGGGAAGTAGGAGAAGAAGAGAAGAAGAAGAAAAAGAAGTAGAAGAAGAAGAAGAAGAAGAAGAAGAAGAAGAAGTTGAAGAAGAAAAAGAACAAGAAAAAGTAGAGGAAGAAGAAGAAGAAGGGCAAGAAGAAGGGTAAGAAGAAGAAGAAGATGATGAAGAAGAAGAGGGAGAAGTAGAAGAAGAAGAAGAAGAAGAAGAAAAAGAAGAAGAAGAACAAGAACAAGAGGAAGAGGAAGAAGAAAACGATGAGTAGAGGAAAAATAAGAAGAAAAAGAAGAATAAGAAGAAGAAGCGGACAAAGAAGATCAAGAGGAAGATGGATAACAAGAACAAGAAGAATAATAAAAGGAAAAGAAGAAGTAGAAGAAGGTGAAGAAATATAGGAGTAGGAAGAAGAAGAACAAGATGATGAAGAATAAGAACAAGAAGAAGAAGAAGACAAAGAAGAGGCAAGAGTAGAAGGAATATATACAGAAGAAGGAAAAGAAGAAAAAGAAAAAAAACAAGTAGAAGAAGAAGAAGGAGAAGAAGAAGAAGAAGAAAAAGAAGAGTAAGAAGAAGAAGAAGAAGAAGAAGAAGAAGAGGAAGAAGAGGAAGTAGAGGAAGAAGAAGAATACTAGGAAGAAGAAGAAGAAAATGAAAAAGAAGAGGAGGTAGAAGAAGAAGAAAGAGATGGAAATAAAGAAGAAGATAGATAAGGAGAAGGGGAAGAATAAGAAGAAGAAGAAGAAGAAGAAGAAGAGGATGAAGAAGAAGTAGAAGTAGAAGTAGAAGAAGTAGTAGTATTAGTAGAAGAAGATGTAGTAGAAGAAGAAGAACAAGAAGAAGAAGAGGAAGAAGAAGAAGAAGAAAAAGAAGTGGAAGATGAAGAAGAAAAACAGGGAGAAGAAGAAGAACAAGACGAAGAAGGTGCAAAAGAAGAAGAAGAAGAAGAAGAAGAAGAGGTAAAAGAAGAGGAAGTAGATGTAGAAGAAGACAAAGAAAAGAAAGTAGGAAGGAACATGAAGAAAAAGAGGAAAGAGAAGAAGAAGAAGATGGAGAAGAAGTAAAAGAAGAAGGAGAACAACATAACAAAGGAGAAGAAGAAAGAGAATAAGAATTAAAGGAGAAAGTAGAAGAAGAAAAAGTGGAAGGAGAAGAAAATGAACAAGATGATGAAGAAGAAGAAGAAGAAAAAGATGAAGTAGAAGAAGAAGAAGAAGAAGAAGAAGTTGCAGCAGAAGAAGAAGAAGTAAAGGAAGAAGAAGAAGAGGAAAAAGAAGAAGAACAAGAAAAAGAAGAATAACAAGAAGAATAATAAGAAGAACTAGAAGAAGAGAAAGAAAATGATAAAGAAGAAGAGGAAGAAGAAAAACAAGAAGAGGAAAAAGGAGTGCAAGAAGAAGAAGGAAAAAAACAAGATGAAGAAGAAGATGAAGAAGAGGAAGAAGAAGAAGAAAAGTGGAAGAAGAAGAAGATGTAGAAGAAGAAGTAATAGAGGAAGAAGAAGAACAACAACAACAAGAAGGAGAAGAAGAACACGAAGAAGAAGAAGAAGAAGGCAAAGTAGCAGAAGAAGAAGTATAAGAGACAAAAGGAGAAGAAAGCGAAGAAGTGGAAGAAGAAGAATAATTTGAAGAAGAAGAAGCAGAACGGGAAAATGAAGAAGAGCAAGGAGAAGAAGAAGAAGAATTTGTAGAAGAAGAAGAGGAACAGTAAAATGAAGAAGAAGAAGAAGAAGAAAAAGAAGGAAAAGAAGTAGGAGACGAAGAAGAGGAGGAGGAGGAGGAAGAAGAAGAAGAAGAAGATGTTGATGATGAAGAAGATGAAGAAAAAGAAGAAGGAAAAGAAGAAGAAGAAAAAAAATAAGAACAAGAAGAAAAGAGAAAGAAGAAGATGAAGAACATGGAGAAGAAGAGGAAGAAGAAGAAAAAGAACGAAAAGTAGTGGAAGAAGAAGAAGAAGAAATAGAAGAAGATGAAGGTAATGATGAAGAAGAAGAAGAAGAAAAAGATGATGAAGAAGATATAGAAGAAAATGAAGGAGAAGAAGAAAGCAAAGAAGGAGACGAAGAAAAAGAGGAAGAAGAAGAAGAAGAAGATGGGGGAGAAGATGAAGAAGAAGAAGGAGAACAAGAAGATAAAGAAGAAGAAGAAAAAGGAGAAGATGAAGAAGAGAAAGTAAAAGAAGAAAAAGATGATAATGAAGAAGAAGAAGAAGAAGAAAAAGCAAAAGAAGAAGAAGGAGAGGAAGAAGAGAAAGAGGAGGGAAAGGAATAAGAAGAAGAAGATGAACAAGAAAGCATGAAGAGGAACTAGAAGAAGAGAAAGAAAAAGTTGAAGAAGAAGAGCAAGAAGAAAAAGAAGAAGAGGAAGAAGATGGAGAAGAAGAAGAAGAAGAAGAAGGCAAAGAAGAAGATGAAGAAGAAGATGAAGAAGTGAAGAAGCAGAAGAAAAAGAGGAAGAAGAAAAAAAGAAAGAAAAGAAGAAGAAGAAGAAGAAGAAGATAAAGAAAAAGAAGAAGAAGGGGAAGAAGAGGAAGAAGATGGAGAACATGAAGAAGAAAATAAGAGGAAGAAGAAGAGGAAGTAGTAGAAGAAGTAGAAGAGACAGAAGAAGAAGAAGAAGAAGAAGAAGAAGAAGAAGAAGAAGAAGATGAAGAAGAAGAATTTGAAGATGAAGAAGAGGAACAGGTAAACAAAGGAAAAGAAGGAGAACAAGTAGTAGTAGTAGTAGTAGAAGAAGAAGAAGATGGATTAGAAGAGGAAGAATAAGAAAAAGAATGAACAAAAGTAGAAGGAGGAGAAGAAGAAGATGAGGAGAAGGAGGAAGAAGAAGTTGAAGAAGAAGATGTTCATGAAGATGAAGAAAAAGAGGAAAGAAAAGAAGAAGAAGAAGAAGAAGAAGAAGAATAAGAACAAGAAGAGAAAGAAGAAGATGAACAAGATGAAGAGGAAGAAGAAGAAGAAGAAATAGAAGGAAAACAAGTGGAAGAAGAAAAAACAAGAAGAAGTAGAAGAAGACAAAGGAGATGAAGAAGAATATGAAGAAGAAGAAGAAGAAGAAAAAGAACAAAAAGAAGAAGAAGAAGAAGAAGAAGAAGAAGAAGAAGAAGAAGACGAAGAAGATGAAGGAGAAGATGAAGAATAAGGACACGAAGAAGAATAGGAAGAAGGAGAAGGAGAAGCCGAAGAAGAAGGAAAAGTAGAAGAAGGAAAAAAAGAAGAACACAGAGATGTAGAAGAAAAAGAACTAGAAGAAGAAGTAGTAGACGAAGAAAATTGTGAAAAATAAGTAGAAGAATAAGAAGGAAAAGTGGTAGTAGATGAGGAAGTAGAACAAGGAGAGGAAGAAGGAGAATAAAAATAAGAAGAAGAAGAAGAAGACGTGATTGATTATGATGAAGTAGAATAAAACAAGAAGAAGATGAAAATGTAGGAGAAGGAGAAGTAGAAGAAGTAGTAGAAGAGAAAGAAGGTGAAAATCGTAGAAGAAGGTGGAGGTGGGGATGATGAAAGAGAGAGAGAAGAAAAAGAAGAAGAAGAAGAAGAGTAAGAAGAAGAAATAAAGGAAGAAGAAGAACAAGAAGATGAAGAAGTAGAAGACAATGAAAAAGAAGAAGAAGAAGAAGAAGAAGAGGAATTAGAAGAAGAAGAAGAAGAAAAGAAGAATAAATGGAAGAAAAAAAAGAAGGAGAAGGACAAGAAGAGAAAGAACAAGAGAAAGGAGAAGGAGATGAAGAAGTAGAAGAAGAAGAAACAGAAGAGGAGGAGGAGGCGAAGGAGAAGATGGAGGAGAAGAAGAAAAATGACAAGAAGGGGAGGAACAAGAAGAAGAAAAATAAGAGAATGAAAAAGAAGTGGTTGAAGATAAAAAAGGAGAAGAAGAAGAAGAAGAAGAAGAAGAAGACGTAGAGAAAGAAGAAGAAGAAGAGGAAGAAGAAGAAGGAGAAGAAGAAGTGGAAGGAGAAAGCAAAGTAGAAGAAGAAGAACAAGAAGAAGTAGAAGAAGAGGAGTAGGAGGAGGAAGAAGAAGTAGTAGTAGTAGAAGAAGAAAAAGAAAAAAATAAAGAAGAAGAAGAATATGAAGATGAAGATGGGGAGGAAGGGCAAGAAGATGAAGAAGAACAAGAGGAAGGACAAGAAATGAAGAAGAACAAGAAGAAGAAAAGAAGAAGGATGCAAAGATGAAGAAAGAGAAGAAGAACAAGAACAAGAAGAAGCAGAAGAAGAAGAAGAAGAAGAAGAAGAATAAGAAGAAGAAGAAGAAGAAGAAGAAGAAAAAGTAAGAAGAAGAAGAAGAAGAACTAGAAGAAGAGCAAGGATAATGAGATCTAGAGAAGAAGTAGAAGAAGAAGAAAAGTTGGAGGTGAAGAGGAAGAAGAAGAAGAAGAAGGGGAAGAAGTAGAAGAAGAATAAAAACAACAGGAAGAAGAAGATGAAGAAAAAGAAGAAAATGTAGAACAAGAAGAAGAAGATGAAGTGAATGAAGAAGAAGTGAATGAAGAAGAAGTGAATGAAGAAGAAGATGATGAAGAAGAAGAAGAAGAAGGAGAAGTAGTAGAAGAAGAAGCCAAAGAAGAAGAAAGGGAAGAAAGGGAGGAAGAAGAAGAAGAAGAAGAAGAAGAAGAAGAAGAGGATGAATAAAAAGAAGAAGAGGAGGAGGAAGAAGATGCAGGAGAAGAAGAAGAAGATGATGATGATGATGATGATGATGATGATGATGCAGAAGTGAAAGAAGAAGAAAAAGAATAAGAAGATAGTCAAGGAATAGGAAAACAACAGGAAGCAGAAGTAAAGGAAGAAGAAGAAGAAGAAGAAGAAAAAGAAGGAGAAGAAGAAGAACAACAAGAAAAAGAAGAAGTAGAAGAAGAGGAAGAAGAAACCGTAGAAGGAGAAGAACAAGTTAGAGAAGAAGAAGAAGACAAAGAGGAGGAAGAAAAGAAGAAGAAGATGTTGATGAAGAAGAAGAAGGAGAAGAAAATTAAGAAGAAGAAGAGGAAGAAGAAGAAGGATAAGAAGTAGAAGAAGAGGAAGAAGAGGAAGAAGAAGAAGAAGAAAATTGGGATGCAGAAGAAAAAGAAGGAACGGAAGGAAAAGAAGTGGAGGAAGAAGATATAAAAGAAGAAGAGGAAGAAGAAGAAGAAGAAGAAGAAGAATAAGAAGAAAAAGAAGAAGGAGAAGTTCTTCATGTTGAAGATGATAAAAAAAAGACTAAGGAGAATAAGAAGAAGAAGAAGTGAACGAAGAAGAAGAAGAATGGGAATAAGAAGTCGAAGAAGTCAAAAAGAAGAAAGACCAGGAAGAAGTAGTAAAAGAAGAAAATGAAGAGGAAGAGGAAGAAGAAGGAAAAGAAGAAGAAGAAGAAGAAGAGTAAGTAGAAGAACAAGTAGAAGTAGCAGAAGAAGAAGAAGAGGTAGAAGAAGAAGATGATGATGATGAAGAAGAAGAAGAAGGAGAAGGAGAAGAGAAGGAGGAAGTACATGGAAAACAATATGAAGAACAAGAAGGAGAAGTGGAAAAAGAAGAAGACGAAGAAGGAGGAGAACTAGAAGAAAAAGAAGATAAAGAACAAGCGAAAGAATAGGAAAAAGATGAAGAAGTTGGAGAAGAAGAATAACAAGAAGAAGAAGAAAGAAGTATAAGGAGAAGAAGAAGAACAAGTAGAAGAAGAGGAATAAGAAAAAGAAGAGGAAGGAAAAGTGCAACAAGAAGAAGAAGAAGGTGAAGTAGAGGAGGAAGAAGAAGAGGAAGAAGAAGCGGAGGTATAAGAAGAAAAAGAAGAAGAAGAAGTAGATGAAGAAGAAGATTTGGAAATATAAATAGAAGAGGATGAAGAAGAAGAAGAAGAAGAAGAAGAAAAAGAATAAGAAGATGAAGAAGGAGAAGGGAGGTGTAGAGGAAGAAGAAGACAAAAAATAAGTAGAACAACAGTAGTGGAAGAAGAAGAATAATAATAAGAAGGAGGAGGAGGAGGATGGGGACGACAAGGGGGAGAAGGAGAAGAAAAGAGTAAGAAGAAGAAGAACAGGAAGAAGAAGAAGAAGAAGAAGAAGAAGATGGTGAAGAAGAAGAAGAAGAGAAAGAACAAGAAGAACAAGGTGGAGAAGAAAGAGAAGTTGGCAAAGAAAAAAAGATGAAGAAGATGAAGAAGAAGAACAAGAAGAGGAAGAAGAAAAAAATGAGAGAGAAAAGAGTAAGGAGAAGGAGAAGAAGAAGAACAAGAAGATGAAGAAGGAATGAAGAAGAAGAAAAGGAGGAGGATTAAAATGAATAATAATAATAAGTAAAGAAGAAAAAGAAGAAGAAGAAGAAGAAGAAGAAGAAGAAGAAGTTGAAGAAGGAGAAGAAGAAAAAGAAGAAAAGAAGAGGAAGAGGAAGAGGAAGAAGAAGAAGAAGGAGAAAAAGAAGAAAAAGAAGAGGAAGTAGAGCAAGGAGAAGGAGAAGAAGATGAAGAACAAGAAGTAAGAGAAGAAGAAGGAGAAGGAGTGGAAGGAGAAGGAGAAGAGGATGAAAAAGAAGAACAAGAAGAACAGGAAGAAGAAGAAGAAGATGATGATGATGATGATGATGATGATGAAGAAGTAGAACAAAAAGAAGAAGAACAAGAGGAAGGAGGAGAAGAGTATGAAGAATAAGAAGAAGAAGAAGAAGAAGAATATGGTGAAGAAGAAGAAGAGGAAGAGAAAGAATGAGAAAAAGAAGAAGAAGGAGAAGAAGAAGGAGGAGAAGAAGGAGAGGAAGAAGGAGAAGAAGAAGATGAAGAAGAGGAGAAACAAGAAGAAGAAGAAGAGGAAGACAAAGATGGAAAAGAAGAAGAAGAAGAAGATAAAGAATAAGAAGAAGAAGAAGAAAAAGATGAAGAACAAAAAGAAAAAGACCAAAAAGAAGAAGAAGAGGAAGTAGAAAAAGAAGAAAAAAGTGGAGGAGAAGTAGCAAAAGAAGTAGAAAAGTAAGAAGAAGGACAAAGAGAAGAAGTTAGAAAAGGACAAAAAGATGAAGAAGAAGAAGAAGAGGAAGAAGAAGAAGAAGAAGATATAGAGGAGAAAGACGAAGAAGATGAAGAAAAAGAAGAGGAAGAAGAAGTGGAAGTAGAAGAAGATGACGAAGAAGAAAAACTATAAGAAGAAGAAGAAGAAGAGGAATAACAAAAAGAAGTAAAAGAAGAAGAAGAAGTAGAAGAAGTGGAAGAATACAGAGAAGAAGACAAAGATGAAGATGAAGAAGAAAAACATGGAGACGAAGGAGTAGAAAGAAGAAACAAGAAGAAGAAGAAGAAGAAAGAGGAAGTAGAATAAGAAAGAGAGGTAAAAGAAGGAGGTCAAGAAGAAGAAAATGAAGAAGAAGAAGAAGAAGAAGAAGATGATGAAGAAGAAGAAGAAGAAAAAGAAGAAGAAGAAGTGGAATATGAAGATGTAGAGGGAGAAGAAGAAATTGATGAAAAAGAAGAAGAAGAAGTGAAAGTAGAGAAAGGAGAAGAAGTATGAGAAGAAGAAGAAGATGAAGAAGAAGTAGAAGAAGAAGGAGGAGGAGCAAAGGAAGATGAAATGTGAGAAGAAGATGAGGATGAAGAAGGACAAGAGGAAGAGGAAGAAGAAGAATAAGAAGAAGTGGAACAAGAAGAAGTAGGAAATGAAAAAGAAGAAGAAGAAGAAGAAGAAGATGACGATCTTGAAGAAGAAGAAGAATTAGAAGAAGAAGAAGAAGTGAATGAAGAAGAAGAAGGTGCAGGGGACCAAGATGAGGAAGAAGGCAAAGAAGAAGAAGAAGACCAATAAGAAGAAGAAGAAGAAGTAGAAGAAGTAGAAGAAGTAGTTGTAGAAGAAGAAGTAGAAGAACAAGAAGAAGAACAAGAAAAGGATTGAAGAGAAGAAGAAGAAGAAGATGAAGAAGAAGAAGAGGGAGAAGTAGAAGAACAACATCAAATAGAAGAAGAACAAGAAGGAGAAGAGGAAGAAGAAAAAGAAGAACATGAGGAAGAAGGAGAAGAAGAAGAAGAATAACAAGAAGAAGAGGATTAAGAAGAAGAAGATGAAGAAGAAGAATAAGAAGAAGAAGAGGATGATGAAGAAGATGAAGAAGAAGAAGAATAAGAAGAAGAGTAAAAGAAAAAATAAAAGATTAAGAAGAAGAAGAAGAAGAAGTTGTAATAATAGTACAAGAAGAAGAAGAAGAAGAAAAAGAAGAAGTAGTAGAAGAAGAAGAAGAAGATGAAGTTGGAGAAAAAGAATAGGAAGAAGAAGTAGAGGATGAAGAAGAAGGTAGAGAAGAACAAAAAGAAGAAGAAGAAGATAAAGTAGAAGAAGAGGAAGAAGAAGAAAAAGAAGAAGAACAACAACAACAAAAAGGTGAAGTATAGGAAGAAGAAGAAGAACAAGAAGAAGAAGACGAATTTCAAGTAGTAGAAGAAAAACAAAAGAAGTAGAAGAACCGCAAGTAGATGGAGAAGGAGTGGGGAAAGAAAAAGGAGTAGAAGAAGAAGAACAAGAAGATGTAAAAGAAGAAGAAGAAAAACAAGAAGAAGAAGAAGAAGAAGGGGAAGAAGTAGAAAAAGTAGAAGACAAAGGCAAAGAAGGAGACAAAGAAGAAGAAGAAAGAGAAGAAGAAGAAGAAGAAGAAGAAGGAGATGTAGAAGAAAAAGGAGAAGAATAAGATGATTAGGATGAAGAAGAAGAAGAACAGGAAGAAGAAGAAAACAAAGAAGAATAGGAAGAAGTAAAAGAACAAGAAGAAGAAGAAGAAGAAGGAGAAGAGGAAGATGAAGTAGAAGATGTTGAAAGAGAACAAGAAGAAGAAGAAGAAGAGCAAAAATAAAATCAAGAAGAGGAAAGAGGAGGAGAACTAGAAGAATAAGTAGGACAAGTAGAAGAAGAAGGAGAAGAAGCAGAAGAAGGAGAAGGGGAAGGAGAAGAAGAAGAAGAAGAAGAAGAAGAAGAAGAAGAAGAAGAAGAGGAAGAAGAAGAAGAAGAAGGAGAAGAAGAAGATAAAGAAGATGTAGAAGAAGATGATGAAAAGATGAAGTAGAAGAAGAAAAAGATGTTGGTGATGATGATGATGATGAAGAACTAGAAGAAGAAGAAAAATAAGGCAAAAAAGAAGGGGTTCAAGAAAAAGAGGGAAAAAGAGAAGAAGAAGAAGTAGAAGAAAAGAATTGCAAGAATAATAAGAAGAAGAATAGAAAGATGAAATTTGTAAAATTGAAGAAGAAAAAAAAGAAGAAGGGTAAGGAGGAGAAAACGAAAAAGAAGGAAAGGTAGGCGAAGAAGGAAAAGAAGGAGAAAAAAGAGAAGAAGTGGAAGAAGAAGAAGAAGAAGAAGAAGATGATGATGAAGAAGAGGAAGAAGAAGAAGAAGAAGAAGAAGGAGAAGAAAATCAACAAGAAGAAGAACAAGGAAAAGAACAAGAAGAAGAAGAAGAGGGGAAAGAAAAAGAAGAAGAAGAAGTGGATGAAGAAGAGGATGAAGGAGATGAAGAAGAAGGCAAAGAAGTGGAAGGAGAAGAAGAAGAAGATGAAGAGGAGGAGGTGGAAGAAGAGGAAGCAGGAGAAGGAGAAATAGAAGAAGAAGAAGAAGAAGAAGAAGAAGGAGACAAAGAAGGAGAAGAAGAAGAAGAAGAAGAAAAAGTAGTAGAAGAAGAAGAATAATAAGAAGATGAAGAAAAAGAAGAAGAAGTAGTAGTAGTACAAATAAAAGAAGAAGAAGAAAAGAAGTCAAAGAACAAGGAGAAGACGAAGAGAAAGCGGAAGGAGAAGAAGAAGAAGAAATGAAGGAAAAGTAGAAGAAGAAGAAAAAGAAAAAGTAGAAGTAGAAGAACTAGTAGAAGATGAAAAAGAAGGCGAAGGCAAAGACGAAGAAGAAGAAGAAGATGATGATCATGAAAAAGCGAAAGTAAACGAAGGAGAAGAAGGACAAGAAGAAGAAGGAGAAGAAAAAGAAGAAGAAGATGATGGTGATGATGGAAGAACAAAACAAGAAGAAGAAGAACAAAAAGTTGAGGAAATATAAAAAGAAGAGAAGAGAAGAAGAAGAAGAAGGAGAAGAAGAATAAGAAGAAAAAGAAGAAGAAGAAGAAGAAGAAGAAGAAGAAGAAGAAGAAGAGGAAGAGGAGAAGGATGAGATGTAGAAAAGGAAGTAGAAGAAGAAGAAGAAGAAGAAGTAGAAGAGGAAAAAGAAAATGAAGAAGAAGAAGAAGTACGAGGAGAAGAAGAAGTAGTAGAAGATGATGATAGAGAAGAAGAAGAAGAAGAAAAGATGAAGAAGAAAATGAAGGAGTAGAAGAAGTAGTAGTAAAATATTAGAAGAAGAAGAAGATGAAGAAGAAGTAGAAAAGAAAAGGATAAGAAATAGATGAAGGAAAAGAAGAAGAAGAAGAGGAAGAAGAAGAAGAAGAAGAAGAGGAAGAGGAAGAAGAAGGAGAAGAAGAAGCAAAAGAAGAAGAAGAAGAAGACGAAGAGGTAGAAGAAGTAGAAGAAGAGGAAGAAGAAGGAAAAGGAGAAGATGAAGAAGAAGTAGAAGAAGAAGAAGAAGGAGAAGAAGAAGAAGAAGACGAAAAAGAGAAAGTAGAAGAAGGAAAAGAATGAGAAAAAAAGAAGAAGAAGAAGAAGTAGATGAGTAGAAGAAGAAGAATATGGTGATGAAGAAAGTAAGATGAAGAACAAAAAGTAGAAGTTTAGGAAGAAAAAGAAGAATTGTAAGAATAAAAAGATGAATAAGAAGAAGAAGAAGTTGAGAA
>JAIUJO010000139.1:1324593-1332093 GCA_023846275.1 Vanilla planifolia
AGAACAAGAAGAAGAACAAGAAAAGGATTGAAGAGAAGAAGGAGAAGAAGAAGAAGAAGATGAAGAAGAAGAAGAGGGAGAAGTAGAAGAACAACAACAAAGAGAAGAAGAACAAGAAGGAGAAGAGGAAGAAGAAAAGGAGAAGATGAGGAAGAAGAAGGAGAAGAAGAAGAATAATAATAAGAAGAAGAGGATGAAGAAGAAGAAGATGAAGAAGAAAGAGAAGAAGAAGAAGAATAAGAAGAAGAAGAGGATGAAGAAGAAGATGAGGAAGAAGAAGAATAAAAGAAAAAACAGAAGATTAAGAAGAAGAAGAAGAAGTTGTAGTAATAGTAGAAGAAGAAGAAGAAGAAGAAGAAGAAGAAGAAAAAGAAGAAGTAGTAGAAGAAGAAGAAGAAGAAGTTGGAGAAAAAGAATAGGAAGAAGAAGAAGAGGATGAAGAAGAAGGAGGAGTAGAATAGAAAGAAGAAGAAGAAGATAAAGTAGAAGTGGAAGAAGAGGAAGAAAAAGAAGAAGAAGAAGAACAAAAAGATGAAGTATAGGAAGAAGAAGAAGAAGAATTTGAAGTAGTAGAAGAAAAAGAAGAAAAACAAAAGAAGGAGAAGAACAACAAGTAGATGGAGAAGGAGTGGAGAAAGAAAAAGAAGGAGAAGAAGAAGTATAAGAAGAAGAAGAAGAAGAAGATGTAAAAGAAGAAGAAGAAAAATAACAAGAAGAAGAAGAAGAGGAAGAAGTAGCAAAAGTAGAAGACAAAGGCAAAGAAGGAGAGAAAGAAGAAGAAGAAAGAGAAGAAGAAGAAGAAGAAGAAGAAGAAGGAGATGAAGAAAAAGGAGAAGAAGAAGATGATTAGGACGAAGAAGAAGAAGAACAGGAAGAAGAGAAAAAAGAAGAACAAGAAGAAGTAGAAGAACAAGAAGAAGAAGAAGGAGAAGAAGAAGATGAAGTAGAAGATGTTGAAAGAGAAGAAGAAGAAGAAGAAGGGCAAAAATAAAATCAACAAGAGGAAGGAGGAGGAGAAGATGAAGTAGAAGATGTTGAAAGAGAAGAAGAAGAAGAAGAAGGGCAAAAATAAAATCAAGAAGAGGAAGGAGGAGAAGTAGAAGAATAAGTAGGAGAAGTAGAAGAAGAAGGAGAAGAATTAGAAGAAGGAGAAGGAGAAGAAGTGCAAGAAAGAGAAGGAGAAGAAGAAGAAGAAGAAGAAGAAGAAGAAGAAGAGAAAGAAGAAGAAGAAGAAGAAGAAGGAAAAGAAGAAGATAAAGAAGATGTAGAAGAAGAAGAAGAAAAGATGAAGTAGAAGATGAACAAAAAGAAGAAGAAGAAAAAGATGTTGGTGATGATGATGATGATGATGATGATGATGAAAAACTAGAAGAAGAAGAAAAATATGGCAAAAATGAAGAAGGGGTTCAGGAAAAAGAGGGAAAAGAAGAAGGAGAAGAAGAAAAAGTAGAAGAAAATAATTACATAGATAATAAGAAGAAGAATAGAAAGAGGAAATTTGTAAAGCTGAAGAAGAAGAAAAAGAAGAAGGGGAAGGACGAGAAAAAGAAAAAGAAGGAGAAAAAGAAGGAGGGGGAGGCGAAGAAGAAGGAAAAGAAGGAGAAAAAAGAGAAGAAGAAGTGGAAGAAGAAGAAGGAGATGATGATGAAGAAGAGGAAAAAGATGAAGAAGAAGAAGAAGAAGAAGAAAATCAACAAGAAGAAGAACAAGGAAAAGAACAAGAAGAAGAAGAAGAAGGGAAAGAAGAAGAAGAAGAAGAAGTGGATGAAGAAGAGGATGAAGGAGGTGAAGAAGAAGAAGGCAAAGAAGAGGAAGGAGAAGAAGAAGAAGAAGAAGATGAAGAGGAGGAGGTGGAAGACGAGGATGCAGGAGAAGGAGAAATAGAAGAAGAAGAAGAAGAAGAAGAAGAAGAAGAAGAAGAAGAAGAAGAAGAAGGAGACAAAGAAGCAGAAGAAGAAGAAGTGGAAGAAGAAGAAGTAGAAGAAGAAGAAGAAGAATAAGAAGATGAAGAAAAGGAAGAATTAGTAGTAGTAGTAGGAGTAATACAAATAAAAGAAGAAGAAGAAAATAAGTCAAAGAACAAGGAGAAGATGAAGAGAAAGAGGAAGGCGAAGAAGAAGAACAAGAAGAAGAAATGAAAGAAAAGTAGAAGAAGAAGAAGAAAAAGAAGAAGAAGAAGTAGTAGAAGAAGAACTAGAAGAAGAGGAAGAAGTAGGCGAAGACGAAGAAGAAGAAGAAGATGATGATGATGAGAAAGAGAAAGTAAAAGAAGGAGAAGAAGGAGAAGAAGAAGAAGATGATGATGATGATGGTGATGATGGTGATGATGGAAGAAGAAAAAAAGAAGAAGAAGAAGAAGAAGAAGTCGAGAAAATATAAAAAGAAGAGAAGATGAAGAAGAAGAAGAAGGAGAAGAAGAAAAGGAAGAAGAAGAAATAGAAGAAAAAGAGGAAGAGGAGAAGGATGAGATGTAGAAAAGGAAGTAGAAGAAGAAGAAGAAGTAGAAGAAGAAAAAGAAAAAGAAGAGGAAGAAGTACAAGAAGAAGTAGTAGAAGATGATGATAGAGAAGAAGAAGAAGAAGAAAATTAAGAAGAAGAAGAAGTAGAAGAAGACGAAGAAGTAAAATATTAGAAGAAGAAGAAGATGGAGATGAAGTAGAAAAGAAAAGGATAAGAAAAAGAAGAAGGAAAAGAAGAAGAAGAAGAGGAAGAAGAACAAGAAGAAGAAGAGGAAGAAGAAGGAGGAGAAGAAGAAGAAGTAGAGGAGGTAGAAGAAGTAGAAGAAGAAGAAGAAGTAGAAGAGCAGAATAAGAAGAATATGGTGATGAAGAAAAGAAGATGAAGAACAAGAAGTAGAAGTTTTGGAAGAAAAAGAAGAATTGGAAGAATAAAAAGATGAAGAAGAAGAAGAAGAAGAAGTTGAGAAAATATAAAACAAGGAAGAAGAAGGAGAAGAAGAAGAAGAAGAAGAAGAAGAAGCAGTAGTAGATGATGAGGAGGATGAAGAGGAAGAAGAAGAAGAAGAAGAATGTAAAGAACAAAAAGAAGAAGTAGACAAAGAAGAAGATGAAGAAGAATAAGAAGAAAAAAAAGAGAAGGAAGAAGAAGAAGAAGATGGAGAAGAAGTAGTATAAGAAAAAGAAGAAAAAAACTAAAAGAAAAAGAAGGGGAAGAAGAAGAGGGGGAGGAAGAAGATGAAGAAGAAGAAGAAGATATTGATGAAGAAGAAGAAAAAGAAGAAGAAGAAGGAGAAGGAGAAGTCGAAGAAGAAAAAGAAGAAGATGTTGATTAGAAGAAGAAGAAGCAGAAGAAGAGATGAAGAAGAAGAAAAAGAACTAGAAGAAGAAGAAGAAGAAGAAGAAGAAGAAGATGGAGAAGAGGAAGAAGGAGAAGAAAAAGAAGGAAAAAAAGTAGAAGAAGAAGAAGAAGGAGTAGATAAAGAAGTTGTAGATGAAGAAAAAGAAGTAGAACAAGAAGAAGAAAACGAACAGGAAGAAGAAGGGAAAGAAGAACAAGAAGAAGAAGAAGAAGATGATGATTATGAAGAAGAAGGAAGAGAAGAAGAAGAAGAATAAGAAAAACAAGAAGAAGGAGAGGAGGAAGAAGAAGAAGAAAATGAAGTTGGATAAGAAGAAGAAAAAGGAAAAGATCTTGTAGAAGAAGTAAAACATGTGAAAGAAGAAAACTAAGAAGAAGATGTTTATGATGATTATGATGAAGAAGAAGAAGAATAAGGAGAAGAAATTGAAGAAGACTCAAGAGGTGGTGGAAAAGAACAAGTAGTATTAGTTGAAGAAGAAGAAAAATAACGAGAAAAAGAAGGAAAAAAAAAGAAGGGGTTGATGAAAGAGAAGGAGCAGAAGAAGAAGAATAAGATATAGAGAAAGAAGAAGAAGAGCAAAAAGAACAAGAAGAAGAGGAAATAGAAGAAGAAGAAGAAGAGGAAGATGAAGAGGAAGAAGAGGAGGTAGTAGTAGAAGAAGAACAAGAAAAAGAATTAGAGGAATGATAAGAAGAAGAAGAAGAAGAAGAAGAAGAAGAAATATAAAAAGAAGAAGAAGAAGAAGAACAAGAAGAAGAAGAAAAGCTGAAGAAGTTGAATGGGAAGGAGAAGAAAAAGAAGAAGGAGAAAAAGGAGGAGGAGGCAAAGAAGAAGGAAAAGAAGATGAAAATGGAGAAGAAGAAGAACAGGAAGAAGAAGAAAAAGAAGAAGAAGAAGACGAAGAAGAAGTTGAAGAAGATGAAAAAGATGAACAATAAGAAGAAGAAGATGAAGAAGAAGATGAAGAAGAAGAAGTAGTGGAAGAAGAAGAGGATGAAGAATATGTAGAAGAAGAAGGCAAAGGAGAAGAAAAGAAGAAGATGATGAAGAATAAGGGGAGAAGGAGCAAGAAGATAAGGTAGGAGAAGGAGAAGAACAAGAACAAGAATAAGAAGAACGACAAGAAGATGAAGAAGAAAAAGTAGAAGAAGAAGAAGAAGCAGACGAAGATGAAGAATAGGAAGAAGAAGAAGAACAAGAAGAAGAACAAGATGAGGAAGACAAAGAAGAGTAAGAAGAAGAAAAAGAAGAAGAGGGAGGAGAAGAAGAAGGAGAAGAAGAAGAAGTAAAAGAAGGAGAGAAAGAAGGAGAATAAAAAGAAGAACAACAAGAAGGAGACAAAGAAGAAGAAGAAGAAGAACAACAACAAGAATAATAAGAAAAAGAATAAGAAGAAGAAGAAAAAAAAGAAGTTGAGGAAGAAGAAAGAGAAGAAGAAGAAAAGGAAGACAAAGAAGAAGAAGAAGAAGAAGAAGATTAAGAGAAAGAAGAAGGAGAAAAATAAGAAGTAGATGAAGGCAAAGAACAGGAGGAAGAAGGAGAAGAAGAAGAAGAAGATAAAGAAGAAGGGGAAGAAGAACAAGAAGAAGAAGAAGGTAAAGAAGAAAAAGAAGAAGAAGACGAAGAAAATGGAGAAGAAGAACAAGTGGAAGAAGAAGAAGAATCAGAAGAAGAATAAGAAGAAGAAGAAGGAGAAGTAGGGTAAATATAAAAAGAAGAGAAGTAGAAAAAGATGAAAAAGAAAAAGAAGATCAAGAATAAGAAGTAGGAGAAGATAAGGAAGAAGACGAACAAGAAGAAGAAGAAGAAGAAGAAGAAGAAGGAGACAAAGAAGAAGAAGGAGAAGAAGATAAGGAAGATGAAGTAGAAGAAGTAGAAGAAGAAGAAGAAGGAAGAGAAGAAGAAGAAGTAGAAAAATAAGAAGTAGAAGATGAAGAAGAAGAAGAGGACGAACAAGAAAAAGAAGAAGAATAAGAAGGAGAAGAAGAAGTAGAAGAAGAAGAAGGAGGTGGAGGAGGAGGAGAAGAAGAAGAAGAAGAAGAAGACAAAGAAGGAGAAGAGGAAGTTGAAGTAGTTGTAGAAGGGAAGAAGAGGAAGAAGAGATGAAGAAGAAGAGGAAGGAGAAGAAGTAGAAAAAGAAGAAGAAAAAGAAGTAGAAGAATAAGAAGAAAAAGAAGGGGAAGTAGAAGAAGAAGAAGAAGAAGGGGAAGAAGAAATGATGAAAAAGAAGAAAAAGAACAAAAAGAAGAAATAAAAGGAGTAGTAGAGGAAGAAGAATAGGAAGAAGATCGACAAGATGAAGAGGAAGAAGAAGAAGAAGTAAACAAAGAAGGCAAAGAAGAAGAAGAGGAAGAAGAAGAAGAACAAGAAGAAAAAGAAGAAAAATAAGAAAAATAAGAAGAAGATGAAGAAGAAGAAAAGTAATAGTAGTAGTAGTAGTTTATGAAGAAGAAGGAGAAGAAGAAGATGATGAAGAAGAAGAGAAAGAATAAGAAGATGAATAATAAGAAGAAGAAAATGAAGTAGAAGAAGTGGAAGAAGAAGAAGATGGAGAAGTGGAGGAAGAAGATGAACATGGAGATGACGACGAATAAGGAAAAGAAGAAGAAGTAGGAAAAGGACAAGGAGGAGCAAAAGAAGAAGAAGAAGAAGAAGAAGAAGAACTAGAAGATTAAGAAGATGATGAAGAAGAAGAAGGGGAAGAAGGAGAAGAGGAAGAAGAAGGACAAAGAGGAGAAGAAGAACAAGAAGGAGAAGTAGAGCAAGAAGAAGAAGAAGAAGGAGAAGCAGAAAAAGAAGAAGAAGAAGATGATGAAAAATTAGAAAAAGCAGAAGAAGAAGAAGAAGAAGCGGTGGAAGAAGAAAAAGAAGTTGGAGAAGAAGAAGAAGAAGAAGAAGAAGTAGTACTACAAGTAGAAGAAGAAGAAGAAGAAGAACAAGTAGAAGAATAAGAAGTAGAAGAAGAAGAAGAAGAAGAAGAAGAAGTAAAAGAAGAAGAAGAAGAAGAGCAACAAAAAGAAGTAGAAGAAGAAAAAAAGAGCAAGAAGAAGAAGAAGAAGAAGAAGAGGAAGAAGAAGAAGAAGAAGAAGACGAATAATAAGAACAAGAAGGAGGAGAGGAAGCAGAAGAATTAGAAAAGGAAGAAAGAGGATAACAGAAGAAGAAGAAAGACTAGTAGACAAAGAAGAAGAAGAAGAAGAAGAAGAAGAAGTAGAAAAAGAAGAGGAAGAAGAAAAAGAAGAAGAAGAAGAAGAAGAACAAGAAGAAGTAGAAGAAGAAGAAGAAGAAGAAGAGGAAGAATTTCAAAAAGAAGAAGAAGATGAAGAAGAGGAAATAAAAGAAGAAGAACAAGAAGAAGAACAAGAAGAAGAAGAGGAAGAAGAAGAAGAAGAAGAAGAACTAATAGATGAAGAAAAACGAGAACAAAAAGAAAAGGAGAAGAAGAGGATGAAGAAGAAGATGAAGAAGAAGAAGAAGAGGAAGAAGAAGGAGGCAAAGAAGAAGAAGGAAAAGAAGAAGTCCAAGAAGAAGAAGAAGAACAAGAAGATGTAGATGAACAAGAAGGACAAGACGAAGAGGAAGAAGAAAAAGAAGAAGAATAGGAGAAAGAAGAAGAAGAAAAGTGGAAGAAAAAGGAGAAGTAGGAGAAGAAAGCTAAGAAGTAGAAGAAGAAGAAAAAAAAGCAGAAGAATTGAAAGAGAAAGAAGAGGAAGAAAGGCAAGAAGAAGAAGAAGAAGAGGAGGACTTCGAAAGGGAAGAAAGAAAAGAAGGAGATGAAGAAGAAGAAGAAGAAGAAGAAGAAGAAAATGAAGAAAAAGAATAAAAAGATGAAGAAGAAGAAGAGGAGATGTAGGGAAAGAAGAAGAAGTAGGAGAAGAAGAAGAAATTGGAGAAGAAGGAGATGAAAAGTGCAAGAAGAAGAAAAAGAAGAAATGGAAGAAAAAGAAGAAGAAGAAGAATAAGCAAAAGAAGTGGAAGAAAAAGAAGAAAAAGAAGATGGAGAAGAAGAAGAAGAAGAAGAAGAAGAATAAAAAGTTGTAAAAGGACAAGAAGAAGTGGAAGAAGAGGAAGAAGAAGAAGACGAAGAAGAAGAAGAAGAAGAAGATGATGATGATGATGAAGATAAAGAAGAACAAGTAGAAGAAGATGGAGAAGATGGAGAAGATAGAGAAGAAGAA
>JAIUJO010000139.1:1334593-1337093 GCA_023846275.1 Vanilla planifolia
GAGAAGGAGAAGAAGAAGAAGGAGGGGGAGGAGAAGAACACGAAGATGAGGAAGAAAAGTAGAAAAAGAACATGAAGAAAGAGAAGAACAAGAAAAAGAAGATGAGGAAGATGAACAAGTAGAAGAAGGATAATGTATAGGAGGAGGAGGAGAATAAGAAGAAAAGAAGTAGATGAAGAAGCAGAAGAAAAGAAAAAGAAGAACAAGAAGGAGAAGGATAAGAAAAAGAAGGAGAAGGAGGATAAAGTGAACAACAAAAAGAAGAAGGAAAAGAGGAAGAAGAAGAAGAAAAATAAGAAGAACATGAAGAAGAGGAAGAAGTAGAAGAAGTAGATGGACAAGAAGAAGAAGAAGATGATAAAGAAGATCAAGAAGAAGATGATAAGGAATAAGAAAAAAAGGTGATGCAAAAGAAGAAGAAAAGAAGAAAAAGAAGATGGGGAAGAAGAAGATAGAGAAGAAAAGAAGGAAAAGAAGTCATAGTAGTAGTAGTAGAAGAAGAAGAAGAGGATGAAGAGGAAGAAGAAGAAGAAGAAAGAGAAGACAAAGAAGTTGTTGGTGAAGAAGAAGTAGAGGAAAAACAAGAAGGAAAAGAAAAGGAAGAAGAAGAACATGAAGAAGAAGGAGAAGAGGAAGAGGAAGAAGAAAAAGAAGGTAGAGAAGAAGAAGAAAAAAGATGCAGTTGATGAAGTAGAAAAAGAAGAGAAAGAAGAAGATGAAGAAGAAGAAGATGATGATGTCCAAGATGATCATGTTGATGATGATGATGAAGAAGAAACAGAAGAAGGAATAAAAGAAGCAAGAGGAGGTGGAAAAGAGCAAGTAGTAGTAGCAATAGTACGACTAGTAGTAGAAGAAGAAGAAAAGTTAGGCAAAAAAGAAGGCGAGGTGGTTAAGGAAACAAACAGAGAAGAAGAAGAAGAAGAAGAATTAGGGCAAGAAGAAGAAGAAGAAAAAGAACAAGAAGAAGGGAAAAGAGAAGAAAAAGAAAAACATGAAGGAGAAAAAGAAAGAGGGGATGCAAAGAAGAACGAAAAGCAGAAGAAAATAAAGAAGAAGTAGAGGAGGAAGAAAAAGAATTAGAGGAGAAGAAGAAAAAGAAGGAGAAGAAGAAGAAGAAGGGAAAGAAGAAGAAGAAGAAGAAGAAGAAGAAGAAGACAATGAGAATGAAGTAGATGAAGAAAAAGAAGGCAAAGAAGATGGAGAAGGAGAAGGAGAAGAAGAAGGAAGATGATGAAGAGGATGAGGTGGAAGAAGACGAAGCAGGAGAAGGAGAAGATGAAGAACAAGAATAATATGAAGGAGAAGAAGATGGAGAAGAATAAGAAGAAGAAGAAGAAGAAGAAGAAGTAGACGAATATGAAGAACTGGAAGAAGAAGAAGAAGAAGAAGAAGAAGTAGAAGAACAAGAATAAAAAGAAGAAGAAGATGAAGAAGATGAAGACAAAGAAGAAGATGAAGAAGAACAAGAAGAAGAACAACAAGTAGAAGTGGAAAGAGAATAAGAAGGAGAAGATGAAGAAGAAGAACAAGAACAAGAAGAAGGAAGAGGAGGAGGAGACAAAGAAGGAGAAGAAGAAGAAGAAGAAGAAGAAGAAGAAGAAGAAGAAGTTGAAGAAGAAGATGAAGAAGATGACGACCATTATGATGACAAAAAAAGGAAGAAGAAGTAGAATAAAAAGAAGAAGAAGAAGAAAAAGAAATAGTAGTAGTAGAAGAAGAATAAGAAGAAGAAGAAGAAGAAGAAGAATTCAAAGATCAAGAAGAAGATGAAGAGAAGGAAGAAGGATAAGAAGAAGTAGAAGAAGATGAAGGCAAAGTAGAAGAAAAAGAAGAAGTAAAAGAAGGGGAAGAAGTAGAAAAAGGAGAAGATGGAGAAGAAAAAGAAGAAGAAGAAGAAGACGAAAATAGATAGTAGAAGAAGGAGAAGAAGGAAAAGAAGAAGAAGAAGAAGGCAAAGAAGAAGAAAAAGAAGTAGTAGAAGAAGAAGAAGAGGAAGAGGTTGAAGAAGAAGAAGAGGAATGAGCAGAAGAAGAAGAAGCAGAAGAAGTGGAAGAAGAAAAATAAGGCAAAATAGAAGAAGGAGAATAAGGGGGAGAGGAAAAAGAAGAAAAAGAATAAGTAATGGAAGAAGTAAGAGAAGCAGCAAAAGAAGAGGAAGAAGGAGGACAAGAAGAAGAAGAAGAAGAAGAACTAAAGGAAAAAGATGAAGAGGAAGAATAGGAAGAACAAGATGAAAAAGGAGTAGAAAAAGAAAACGAAGAAGATGATGAAGAAGTGTAAGAAGTAGAAGAAGAAGATTGAGAAGAGGAAGAAGAAGAAGAAAAAGAATGAAATGAAGTAGAAGGACAAGAAGAAGAGGATGAAGAGTAAGAAGAAGAAGAAGAAGAAGACGCTTATGAAAAAGAAGAAAAAGAAGAAGATGGAGAAGAAAGACAAGAAGAAGAAGAAGAAGATAAAAGATGAAGAAGAAGAAGATAAAAGATGATGAAGAAGAAGA
>JAIUJO010000139.1:1347093-1364593 GCA_023846275.1 Vanilla planifolia
AGAAGAAGAAGAAAAACAACAACTTTATGTTAAAGAGGAACAAGAACAAGAAGAGGAAAAAGAAGAAGTGGAAGAAGAAGAAGAAGAAGAAGAAGAAAAAGAGTAACAAGAAGAAGAAGAAGAAAAAGTGAAAGGGGACGAAGAAGGAGAAGAAGAAGATGAAGAACGAGAAGAAGAAGAAGAAGAAGAAGAAGAAGAAGAAGAAGAAGAAGAGGAAGAAGATGAAGAGAAGAAGAAGAAAAAGAAGAAGAATAAGAAGAAGAAGTAGTTAGAGAAAGAAAGGAAACAGAAGTGGAAGGGGATGAAGAAAAATAATGTGAGGAAGAAGAAGATGAAGAAGATGACGAAGTTGAGGAAGAAAAAGAAGAAGAAGAAGATGATGAAGAATTAGAAGAAGAAGAAGAAGAAGAAGGAGGAGGAGAAGGTAAAGGAGGAGAAGAAAAGGAAGAAGAAAAGAAGAAGAAGAAGAAAAAAGAAAAAGAAGAAGAAGAAGGAGATGGATAAGAAGAAGCAGTAGAAGAAATAAGAGGAGGATGAGGAGAAGAGGAAGAAGAAGAAGAAGAGGAAGCAGAAGAAGAACAAGAATAAGAAAAGGAAGAAGAAGTAGAAAAAGAAAATTTAGAGGATGATGAAGAAGAAGAAGAAGAAGAAGAAGAAAAATAAGAAGATATAGAAGAGGAAGAAGTAGAGGAAGAAGGAGAAGAAGAAGGAGAAGAAAAAGAAGACGAAGAAGAAGAAGAAGAAAAAGAAGAAGAAAATTAGGAGAAGAATAAGACGAAGAAGAAGGGGAAGAAGAAGAGGAAGATGATAAAGAAGAAGTAGAAGAAGAAGAAGAGGTGGACGAAGAAGAAAAAAAAAAGGAAAAGTAGTGGAAGAAGAAAAATAAGGAGAAGAAGAAGAAGAGGAGGAGGAGGAGGAGGAAAAAGAAGAAGAAGAAAAAGAAAATGTTTATGATGATAAGGAAGAAGAAGAAAAAGTAAAAGAAGAAGAAGAAGTAGCAGAAGAAGATGATGATGATGAACAAGAAGTAAAAGAAGAAGGAGAAGGAGAAGGAGAAGAAGTAGAATAAGAAGTTGATAAAGAAGAAGAAGAGGAGGAAGAAGAAAAGAGTGGAGAAGAAGAATAATAAGAAGAAAAAAAGAAAGGAAAAGAAATAGAAGAAAAAGAAGAAGAAGAGAAGAAGAAGATTTTGTTAACGAAGAAGAAGAAGAAGAAGAAGAATAAGTAGAAGAAAAAGAAGAAGAAGAAGAAGATGATGAGGAAGAAGAAGGAGAAGAGGAAGATGAAGAAGGAGAAGAAGAGAAAGAAGATTGAGAAGAAAAAAGGAAAAGATGTAGTGGAGGAAGTAGATGTAGAGAAAGAAGAAGAATAAGAAGAAGAAATAGAAGAAGGAGGAGGAGAAGAAGTAGAAGTAGTAGTAGTAGAAGAAGAGGAAAAAGAAAAGGAAGAAGAAGGATAAGGGGATGAAGAAAGAGAGGGGGAAGAAGAAGAAAAAGAAGAAGAAGAAGAAGTAGAGGAAGAACAACGAGAAGAGCAACTACAAGAAGACGTAGAAAGAGAAGAAGAAAAAGAAGAAGAAGAGAAAGAAGAAAAGAAAGTAAAAGATGAAGAGGAAGAAGAAAGGTAAATATTAGAAGAAGAAGAAGAAGAAGAAGAAGAAGAAGAAGGGGAAGAAGAAGAAGAAGAAGGAGAAAAGAAGAAGGATGAGGCAAAGAAGAAGAAGGAGAAGAAGAAGAAAAAGGAGAAGAAAAAGAGGAAGAAGAAGAAGAAGAAGAAGAAGAAGAAGAAGAAGGGATATAGGAAGAGGAAGAAGAAGAGGATGAAGAAGATGAAGAAGAAGAAGGAAAAGAAGAAGAAGAAGAAGAAGAAGAAGAAGAAGAAAAGAAGAAGAGAGGGAGGAGGAGGACGAAGAAGATTTAGGAGAAGCAGGAGAAGAAGAAGAAGAACTAGAATAAGAGGAAGGAGAAGAAGATAGACAAGCAGAAGAAGAAGAAGAAAAAATAGAAGAAGAACAAGAAGAAGTTGGAGACCAAAATTAAGAAAGCGAAGATGAAGAAGAAGAGGAGGAAGAAGAAGAATCAGAATTAGAAGAAGAAGAAGAAGAGGAGGAGAAAGAAGAAGAAGAAGAAGATGGAGTAGATGGAAAAAAAGAGAAAGAAAAAGAAGATGGTGAAGGGAAAGAAGAATAAGAAGAAGAAGAATACAAAGATGATGGAAAAGTAGAAGAAGAAGAAGAAGAAGAGGAAGGGGAAGAAGAAGAAGAAGGAGAAGAAGTTGAAGAAGACGAAGAGGAAGTAGAAGAAGAAAAAGAAGAGGAAGAAGAGGAAGTAGAAGAAGGAGAAGAAGGAGAAGAAGAAGAAGAAGAAAAAGATGAGGAAGAAAAAAGAAGAAAAAGAAGGACTAGAAAAACAAGTTGAGGAAGAAGAAGAAGAATAAAAAGAAGAATAAGAATAAGAAGTAAAGGAAATATAAAAAGAAGAAAAGAAAAAGAAGAATAAAAAGAAGAAGAAGAAGAATAATAATAAGAAGAAGAAGAAGAAGTAGAAGGAGGAGAAGAATAAGAAGAAGATGAAGAAGAAGAAGAAAAAGAAGGGGAAGTAGAAGAAGGATAAGAAGGGGGGGAAGAAGAAGAAGAAAAAGAACAAGAAGTAGATGTTGAAGAGGAAGGAGTGGTAGAGGAAGAAAATTAGTACAAGAAGAAGAAGAAGGAAATGATGAATTGAAAGAAGAAGAAGAAGAGGAAGAAGAAGAAAAACAAGAAGAAGTAGAAGTAGGAGCAGAAAAAGTAAAAGAAGAAAGAGAAGAAGAAGATAAAAAAGAAGAAGAAGAAGAAGAAGGAGAAGGAGTAAAGGAATGAGAAGAAGAAGAAGAAGAAGAAGGAGAAGAAGAAGAAGATAAAGAAGAAGAAGAGGAAGAAGAATGAGAATAATAATAATAATAAAAAGAAGAAGAAAGAGAAAAAGAAGAAAAAGAAGTTCAAAGAGAAGAAGGAGAAGAAGTAGAAGAAGAAGAGCAAGAAGAAGGTGAAAGGTAAGAAGAAGAAGAAGAAGAAGAGGAATTTGAGCAAGGAGAAGAAGGAGAAGAAGAGGAAGAAAAAGAAGCAAAGAAAGAAGAAGAAAAAGGAGGAGAAGAAGAAATGAAGGTGGAAAAAGAAGAAAAGGAAGAAGGAGAAAAAGCTGAAGAAGAAGAAGATAAAGAAGAAGAAGAAGATGAAGAATAAAAAGAACAAGAAAAATAGGAAGAATGACAAGAAGAAGGAGAAGGGAAAGAAGAGGAAGAAGAAGAAGAAGGAGGAGAATAAGAAGAAGAAGGGGAAGGCAAAGATGGAGAAGAAGAAGAAGAACAAGAAGGTGAAGAAGAAGAAGAAGAAGAAGAGGAAGAAGAAGAAGAAGAAGAAGTAGCAGTAGAAGAAGAAGAAGAAGAAGAAGGGGAAGATGAAGAACAAGAAGAAGGAGAAAGAGAAGAAAAAGAACAAGAAAAACAAGAAGGACAAGAGGAAGAAGAAGAAGAAGGAGAAGAAAAGGAAGAAGAAGAGGACAAAGAAGAAGAAGAAGGAGAATAAGTGTGAGAAGTAGAAGAAGAAGTTGGAGAAGAAGACTAGGAAGAAGAAGAAGGGGAAGAAGATGTTGCAAAAGAGGAAGAAGAAGAAGAAGAAGAAGAAGAGGAAGAAGAGGAACAAGAAGAAGAAGAAGAACGAGAAGAAGAAGAGGAGGAAGAAGAAGAAGAAGAATAACAAAAAGAAGTAGAAGTAAAAGAAAAAAAAAGAAGGTGAAGAGGAAGGAGAAGAAGAAGAACAACAAAAAGTGGAGGAAGTAGAAGAATTAGAAGAAAGAGAAGAAGAAAAAGAAGAAGGGGAAGAGAAGAAGAAGAAGAAGAAGAAGATGGGGAAGAAGAAAAGGAAGTAGAGGAAGGAGAACAAGAAGTAGAAGAAGAAAAAGAAGAAGTAGGAGATGAAGAATAAGAAGAGGAAGAAAAGAAGAAGAAGAGGAAGAAGAAGAAGAAAAAGAAGTATTAGTAGAAGAAGAAGAAGAAGAAGTGGACAAAGAAGAAAGTGAAGAATAGGAAGAAGAAGATAGAGAAGAAGAAGAAGAAGAAGCAAAAGAAGAAGATGAAGATAAAGAAGGAAAATAAGAAGAAGAAGAAGAAGAAGAAAAAGAAGAAGAAGAAGCGGAAGAAGAAGAAGAAGAAGAAGAAGAAGAAGAGGAAGGAGAAAATGATGGGCAAGAAGAAGAAGAAGAAATAGTCGAAGAAGAGGATTAAGAAGTAGAAGAAAATGGAGAAGAAGAGGAGGAGGAAGAAGAAGAAGAAGAGGAAGGAGGGGAAGAACAAGAAAAAGAAGTCGAGGAAGCAGGAGTTGAAGAAGAAGAAGGAAAATCAAATGAAGAGGTAGAAGAAAAAGAGAATAAAGATGATGAAGAAGAAGAAGAAAAAGAAGTGGAAGAATAAGAGGTAGTAGAGGAAGGAGAAGAATGAGAAGAAGATGAAGAAAAAGAAGTAAGAGAAGAAGAAGAAAAGAAGAAGAAAATGGAGAAAAAGAAGAGGATGAAGAAGATGAAGATGGGGAAGAAGAAGAAGAATAAACATAAGAAGGTAAAGAAGAAAGAAAGAAAAGTAGAAAAAAAGTAAGATGAAGTAGAAAAAAAGAAGGAGAAGAAGGAGAACAAGAAGAAGAAGAACAATAAGATGGAGAAGGAGAAGAGGAAGACGAGGAAGAACTAGAAGAAGTGGAAGAAGTAGAAGAAGAAGAAGAAGAAGAAGAAGAAGAAAAAGAATTAAAAGAAAGAGAAGAAGAAGAAGAAAAAAAGATGGAGAAGAAGAAAAAGAAAATGCGGAAAAAGAAGAAAAAGAACAATAATTAGTAGTTGAAGATGAACCAGAAGTTGAGGAAGAAAAAGGAGGAGTGCAGGAAGAAGAAGAAAAGAAGAACTAAAAGAAGAAGAAGAAGATGATGAAGAGGAAGAAGATGAAGAAGAAGTAAGAGAAAAAAGAAATAAAAGAAGAAGAAGAAAGAGGAAGAAGAAGATGATGTAGATGAAGAATGAAATAAAGTTGAAGGACAACAAGAGATGGATGAAGAGTAAGAAGAAGACGAAGATGAAGAAGAAGAAGAAGATGTTGATTATGATGAAAAAGAAGAAAAAAAAGAAGAATATGGTGACGAATGACAAGGAGAAGAAGAAGATAAAGAAGAAGAAGTAGAAGAAGAAGAAGAAGAAAAAAAATAAGAAGAGGAAGGAGAAGGAGAAGAAGAAGAAGAAGAAGAAGATGAGGAGGTGGAAGAGGAAGAAGTGGAAGAAGAAGAAGAAGAAGAAGAAGAAGAAGAAGGAGAAGTATAAAAAGAAAAAGAAAGACAAGAAGAACTAGAAGAAGGATAATAAGAAGATGGAGAAGAAGAAGCACAAGAAGAAGAACAAGAGGAAGGAGAAAAGGAAAAGGAAGAAGAAGAAGAAGAAGAATTGGAAGAAGATGAGGAAGTAGAGCAAGGAGAAGAAACAGAAGAAGAAGAAGAAGAAGAAGAAGAAGAAAAAGAAAGAGAAGAAGAAGGAGAAGAAGAAAAATAGGAAGAAGAAAAGGAGGAAAAAGAAAGGAAGAGGAAGAAGGTGGGGAAGATGAGGCGAAAGAAGAAGAAGTAGAAGAAAAGGAAGAATAATAATAATAATTATAATAATAATAACAAGATGAAAAGGAAGAGGAAGAACAAGAAGAAGAAGAAGAAAAAGGAGAATGAGAAGAAGAAGAAGATTAAGAAGTAGAAGAAGGGGAAGGCAAAGAAGGAGGAGAAGAAGAAGAACAAGAAGGTGAAGATGAAGAAGAAGAAGAGGAAGAAGAAGAAGATGATGAAGAAGAAGTATAAGAAGAGGAAGAAGTCAGATAAGGAGAAGTAGAAGAAGAAGAAGAGTAAGAAGATTAGGAAGATGACGAACAAGAAAAAGTAAGAGAAAGAGAAGAAGAAGAAAAACAAGAAGAGGAACAAGAAGGAGCAGAGGCAAAAGACGAAGAAGAAGAAGAAGATGAAGAAGAAGAAGAAGAAGAAGAAGAAAAATTAAAAGAAGAAGTTGGGGAAGAAGACGAGTAAGAACAAGAAGAGGAAGAGGAAGATATAAAAGGGGAAGAAGAAGAAGAAGAAGTGGTAGAAGAAGAAGAGGAAGATGAGGTAGACGAGGAAGAGGAAGAAGAAGAAGAAGAAGAAGAAGAAGAAGAAGTAGAAGAAGAAGAATGAAAAGAAGAACAAGAAGAAGAAATGAAGAAAAACAAGAAGTAGAATTAGAAGAGGAAAAAGAAGAAGAAGAAGAAGAAGAAGATGTAGAAGAAGAGGAAACAAGATTGAAGAAGAAGAAGAAGATGAAGAAGAAGAAGAAGAAGAAGGAGAAGGAGAAGAGGAAGTAGAGAAGAATAAGAGGATGATGAAGAAGAAGAAGTAGAGGAATAAGAAGAAGAAGAAAAAGAAGAAGAATAAGAAGAAGAATTAGAAGAAAGCGAAGAAGAAGAAGAAGAAGAAGAAGAAAAAAAGGAGAAGAAGAAGAAGATAAAGAAGAGGAAGAGGAAGAGGAGGAAGTGGAAAAGAAGAAGGAGAAGAAGAAGCAGCAGAAGAAAAATAGGAAGTAGAAAAAGGAAAAGAACAACAAGAAGAAGAAGAGGAAGAAGAAGAAGCAGGAGAAGAACAAGAAGAAGAAGAGGAAGAAAAAGGAGAAGAAGAAGACGAGGAATAAGAAGAAGATGAAGAAGTGGAAGAAGAAGGAGAAGAAAAGGTAAGTGAAGAAGAAGAAGAAGAAGAATGCAAAGAACAAAGAGAAGAATAGGAAAAGAAAGAAGGAGAAGAAGAAAAAGAAGAAGAAAAAGAAGAGAAAGAAGAAGGAAAGAAAGAGAAGAAGATGAAGAAAAGAAGAAGTACAAGAAGAGGAAGAAGAAGAAGCACTTGGAGAAGAAAAACAACAAAGAGAAGAAGAAGAAGAGGAAGATGAAGAAGAAGAAGAAGAATATGAAGAAGAAGAAGTAGAAGAGGAAGTAAAAGAAAAAAAGAAGAAGTGGAAGAAGAAGAAGAAGAAGAAGAAGAAGCAGAAGGAGAAAAAATGGACAAGAAGAAAAAGAAGTAATCAAAGAAGAAGATTGAGAAGTAGAAGAAATTGGAGAAGAAGAGAAGAAGGAGGAGGAAGAAGAAGAAGAAGAAGAAGAAGAGCGACAAGAAGAAAAAGAAGACGAGGAACTAGGAGGAGGTGAAGAAGAAGACGAAGAACAAAAAACTTGAAGAAGTGGAGGAAGAAATAAACTATGAAGAAGAAGTAGAAGAAATAGAAGAAGAAGAATAAGAAGTGAAAGAAGAAGAGTTAGCAGAAGAAGCTGAAGAACAAGAAGAAGAAGAAAAAGAAGAAGTAAGAAAAGATGAAAAGAAGAAGAAAAAGAAGAAAAAGGCGAAGAAGCAGAAAAAGAAGAAATTTTTGAATAGGAAGAAGGACAAAAACAAGAAGAAGAAGTAGAAGAAGAATAAGAAGAAGAAGAAGAGGAAGAAGAAGAAGAAGAAAGGGAAGAAGAAAAAGAAGAAGAAGATGAAGAAGAAGAAGGAGAAGAAGAATAAGAGAAAGTAGAAGAAGCAGAAAAAGGAGAAAAGAAGAAGAAGAGGAAGAAGAGGAAGTATAAGAAGAAGAAGACGAAGAAGAAAAAGAAGAAGAAGAAGGAGAAGAAGGAGAAGAAGGAGAAGAAGGAGAAGAGGAAGGAGAAACAGAAGAGGATGGAGAAAAAGAAGTAATACAAGAAGAAGAAAAAAAGGAAGAAGAAGAAGAAGAAGAAGAAGTAGAAGAAGAAGAAGAAGATGAAGAAAAGGAATTACAAGAGAGAGAAGAAGAAGAAGAATAAAAATAAAAAAAGGACCAGAAGAAGAAGAGGAAGAACAAGAAGAAGAAGAAGAAATAAACAAAAAGAGGAAAAGTAAAAAAGAAGAAAAAGAAGAAAAAGAAGAAGAAGAAGAGGAAGAAGAAGAAGAAGAAAAAGAAGAAACGGAAGAAAAAGAATAAGGAGAAGAAGAGGAGATGAAGAAGAAGAAGAGGAAGAACAAGAAGAGAAAGAAGAAGATGAAGGAAAAATGGAGGAAAAAGAGGAAGAGGAAGGAGAAGAAGAAGAAGAAGAAGAAGAAGGAGAGGAAGAGTAAGACGAAGTACAAGAAGAAGAAGAAGAAGAAGAAAAAGAAGAAAAAGAAGAAGAGGAGGAAGACGAGGAAGTAGAAGTAGAAGAAGAAGAAGGACGAGGAGGACGAGGAGAAGGAGAAGAGGAAGGAGGAGAAGAAGAAGAACAACAACAACAACAAGAAAAACAAGAAGAAGAAGTAGAAGAAGAAAGAAGAAGAAGAAGAAGAAGAAGAAGAAGAAGAAGAAAGAGAAGAAGAAGAAGAAGAAGAAAAACAAAAAAAGGAGGAGTAGACGAAGAAGAGGAAGAAGAAGAAGAACAAGAAGAAGAAGAAGATAAACAAAAAGTGGAAAAGTAACAAAGAAGAATAAGAAGAAAAGAAGAAGAAGAAGAAGAAGAAGAGGAAGAACAAGAAAGGGAAGAAGGAGAAGAGGAGGAGAAGTAGAAGAAAAAGAGGAAGAAAAAGAAGAAGTAGAAGGAAAGGAGGGAGAAGAAAATGAAGAAGTAGAAGAAGATGATGATGAAGAATAGGAAGGAGAAGAACAAAGACAAGAAGAAGAAGAAGAAGCAGAAGATGTTGGAGAACAAGAAGAAGAAGAAGGAGAAGAAGAAGACAAAGGAGAAGAGGAAGGCAAAGAAGAAGAAGAAGAAGAAGAAGAAGTGAAAGAAGAGGAAGAGGAAGAAGAGGAAGAAGAAGGAGAAGAAGAAGAAGAAAAAGAAGAAGAAGAAGAAGAAAAAGAAGAAGAAAAAGAAGAAGAAGATGATGATGATCAAGAAGAAGAAGAAAAAGAAGAAGAAGACAAAGAGAAAAAGAGGAAGAAGAGGAAGAAGGAGAACAAGAAGAAGAGGAAGAAGAAGAAGAAGAAGAAGAAGAAAAAGAAAAAGGACAACGAGAAGAATAATAAGAAAGAGAAGATGAAGAAGAAGAAGATGAAGAAGAAGAACAAGAAGAAGAAGAAGGGGAAGAAGGGAAAGGTGAAGAAGAAGAAGAAGAAGTTGAAGGGAACAAGAGTAAGAATTAGTAAAAGAAAAAGAAGAAAAAGAAAAAGAAGAAGAAGGAGAAGAAGAAGAAGAAGAAGAAGAAGAAGAAGAAGAAGAATGGGAAGAAGAACAAGAACCAAAACATGATGAAGAGGAGGTGGAAGAAGAAGAAGAAGAAGAAGAAGAATAAGACTAAGGAAAAGAACAAGAAGAAGGAGAAGTATAAAAAAGAGGAAAATAATTGGAGGAAAAATTGGAAAAAGAAAAAGAAGAAGAGGAAGGAGAAGAATAATAATAATAATAATAATAAAAAGAAGAAGAAAAGGAAAAAAAAGAAGAATAAGATTAAGAACTAGAAGAAGAAGAGGAACAAGCAGAACAATAAGAGGGAGAAGAAGAGGAAGTAGAAGTAGAAGAAGAAGAAGAATTATAAGAAAATGAAGAAGAAGGAGAAGAAGAAGAAGAAAAAGAAGAAGAAGAACAAGAAGAACAAGAAGAAGAAAAAGAAGAAGTAAGAGAAGAAGAAGAAGAAGAAAAAGAAAAAAAGGAGGAGTAGAAGAAGAAGAAGAAGAAGAAGAAGATGAAGAAGAAGATAAACCAAAAGAGGAAAAGTAACAAAGAAGAATAAAATGAAAAGGAGAAGAAGAAGAAGAGGAAGAACAAGAAGGGGAAGAAGGAAAAGAGGAGGACAAGAAGAAGAAAAAAAGGAAGAAAAAGAAGTAGAAGGAAAGGAGGAAGAAGAAAATGAAGAAGAAGAAGTTGACGAAGATGGAGAATTGGACGGAGAAGAACAAAGACAAGAAGAAGAAGAAGAAGTAAAAGATGTTGGAGAACAAGAAGAAGAAGAAGGAGAAGAAGAAGACAAAGGAGAAGAGGAAGGCAAAGGAGAAGAAGAAGAAGAAGTGGAAGAAGAGGAAGAGGAAGAAGAGGAAGAAGAAGGAGAAGAAGAAGAAGAAAAAGAAGAAGAAGAAGAAGATGATGATGATGATGATGAAGAAGAAGAAGAAAAAGAAGAAGACAAAGAAGAAGAAGGGGAAGAAGAAGAAGAAGGACACCAAGAAGAAGAGGAAGAAGAAGAAGAAGAAGAAGAAAAAGAAAAAGGACAACGAGAAGAATAAGAAGAAAGAGAAGATGAAGAAGAAGAAGATGAAGAAGAAGAACAAGAAGAAGAAGAAGGGGAAGAAGGGAAAGGTGAAGAAGAATTTGAAGGGAACAAGAGGAAGAATAAGTAGAAGAAAAAGAAGAAAAAGAAGAAAAAGAAAAAGAAGAAGAAGGAGAAGAAGAAGAAGAAGAAGAAGAAGAATGGGAAGAAGAACAAGAACCAAAACATGATGAAGAGGAGGAAGAAGAAGAAGAAGAAGAAGAATAAGACTAAGGAAAAGAAGAAGAAGAAGGAGAAGTACAAAAAAGAGGAAAATAATTGGAGGAAAAATTAGAAGAAGAAAAAGAAGAAGAGGAAGGAGAAAAAGAAGAAGAAGAAGAAGAAGAAGAAGAAGAAGAAGAAGAAGATAAGGAAAAAAAAAGAAGAATAAGAAAAAGAATAAGATTAAGAACTAGAAGAAGAAGAGGAACAAGCAGAACAATAAGAGGAAGAAGAAGAGGAAGTAGATGTAGAAGAAGAAGAAGAAGAATTACAAGAAAATGAAGAAGAAGGAGAAGAAGAAGAAGAAGAAGAAGAAGAAGATGATGATGATGAAGTAGTGGAGGGAAAAGAAGGAAGAGAAGTAGAAGAAGAAGAACAACAACAACAACGAGAAGATGAACAAGAAGGAGAAGATGAAGAAAAAGGAGAAGAAAAGGAAGAAGAAGAAAAAGATGACGATGAAGAAGAAGAAGAAGAGGAAGAATAATAACAAGAAGAAGATGAAGAAGAAGAACTAGAAGAAGATGAAGAAGAAAAAGTAGGAGAAGAAGAAGGAGAAGAAGGAGAAGGCGAAGAAGATGATGAAAAAGATGAAAAACAACAGGAAGAAGAAGACGAAGATGAAGAAGAAGAGGAAGAAGAAGATGAAGAAGAAGGTGAAGAAGAAGAAGATGATGATGATGAAGTAGGAGAAGTAGAAGAAGAGGAAGAGGAAGAAGGAGAAGGAGAAGAAGCAGAAGAAGAAGAAGAAGAAGAAGAAATAGAAGAAAAGAAGAATAAGAAGAACGAGAAGAAAAGGAGGATGACTAAGAAGATGAAGGTGAAGTAGAAGAAGAAGAACAAGTAGGAGAAGATGAACAAGAACAATAAGATAAAGAAAAAAGAGAAGAAGAAGAAGAGGAAGAAGAAGAAGAAGAAGAAGTGGAAGAAGTAGAAGGAGAAGAAGAAGGCGAAGAAGGAGAAGGAGAAGAAGAAGTTGAAGTAGAAGAAAAAGTAGTAGACGAAAGAGAAGTAGAAGAAGAAGGAGAAGGAGAGGAAGAAGGAGAAGGGGAAGAATATGAAAAAGAAGAAAATGAGGAAGAGGAAGGAGAAGAAGATGAAGAAGAAGGTGATGAAGAAGAAGAAGTAAAGGAAGAAGTAGAAGAAGAAGAAGCAAAAGAAGAAGGAGAAGATTTAGAAGAAAGAGAAGAAGAATAAAAAGAAGCAAAAGAATAAGAACAAGAAATAGAAGAAGATGAGGAGGTGGAGGAGGAAGAAATAGAGAAAGAAGAAGAAGAAGAAGAAGAAGAAGAAAAGAAAGAAGATGAGGAAGATGTTTCAAAAGAGGAAGATGAAGAAGAAGAAAGGGACGAAGATGAAGATGGAAAAAAAGAAGAAGAATAAGAAGAAGAAAAAGAAGAAGATGAAAAAAAAGAAGAAGAAGAAAAAGAAGGACATGGAAAAGGAGGAGAAGGAGAAGAAGAAGATGATGAGGAAGATGACAATGATGAACAAGAAGAAGAGGAAGAAGAAGAAGAAGAAGTCGAAGATGATGATGAAGAAGAAGAAGAAGAAGAGGAAGAAGAAGATGAAGAAGAAGAAGAAAAAGTAGAAGAAGAAGGAGGAGGATGATGAGAAGAAGAAGAAGAAGAAAAAAAATGACGACGATGTTGATGATGATGATGACGATGAAGAATAAGAAGGTGAAAAAGAGGAAGATGAAGAAGTGGAAGAAGAAGAAGAAGAAGAAGAGGTAGAAGAAGAAGGAAATGACACAGGACAAGATGGTGAAGAAGAAGGATAAGAAGAAGAAGAAGAACAAGAACAAGAAAAAGAATAAGATAAAGTAGAAGAAGAAGAAGAAGAAGAAGAAGAAGAAGAAGGAGAAGAAGAAGATGAAGAGGAAGAGGACAAAGAAGAAGAGGTGATAGAAGAAGAAGAAGAAAGATTTGGAGAAGGAGAACGATAAAAAAAAGAAGAAAAAGATGATGATGATCATGAAGAAGAAGAAGAAGAAGTAGTGTAAGAAAAAGAAGAACAAAAAGAACAAGAGAAGAAGAAAAAGAAGAACAAGAAGAAGAAAGAGACAAAAGAGAAGAAGTTAAAAAATAAAAAGAAGAAGAAGAAGAAAAAGAGCAAGAAGAAGAAAAAGAAGAAGAAAAAGAAAAAGAAGAAGAAGAATTAGAAGGATAAGAAGAAGAAGAAGATGATGATGATGATGAAGAAGAAAAAAAAAGTAGAACAAGAAGAAGAGGTAGAGGATGTTAAAGAAGAAGGAGAAGAGGAAGGAGAGGATGCAGAAGAAGAAGAATAAGTAGAAGAAGGAAAAGAACAAGAAGAAGAAGAGGAAAAATGAGAAGAAGAAGAAGAAGAAGAAGAAGGAGAAGAATAAGAATAAGAAGAAGAAGAAGATGAATAGGAGGAGGGAGAGAAAGAGGAAATGAAAGGAGTCGAAGAAGAATAAGAAGAAGAAGAAGTAGTAGAAGAAGATGGAAAAGAAGAAAATTGAGAAGAAGAACAAAAAGGAGA
The DNA here is from genome assembly GCA_023846275.1 of Vanilla planifolia. Classification (NCBI taxonomy): domain Eukaryota; kingdom Viridiplantae; phylum Streptophyta; class Magnoliopsida; order Asparagales; family Orchidaceae; genus Vanilla; species Vanilla planifolia. The sequence continues at coordinate 1,360,064 of JAIUJO010000139.1, forward strand.
TAAATTAGTCGAAAAAAGAGGAAGAAGAAGAAGAACAAGAAAAGGAAGAATAAGAAGAAGAAGAAGATGTGAAAGAAGAAGGAGAAGAGGAAGAGGAAGAGGAAGAAGAAGAAGAGGAGGAAAAACAAGAAGAAGTAGAAGATGGTGAAGAAGAAGAAGAAGAAGAAGAAGAAGAAGAAGAGGAAGAAGAAGAGTAAGTAGAAGGAGAAGAAGAAGAAGATGAAAAAGGGGAGGAAGTACAGAAAGAAGAAGAAAAAGAAGAAGACGAAGAAGAAAACGAGGAAGTGGAAGGAGAAGAAGAAAGAGAAGACCAAGAAGAAGATGAAGGAGAAGGAGAAGAAGAAGGAGAAGAAGAAGGAGAAGATGATGTAGAAGAATGATGAACAATAAGAAAAAGAAGAGGAAAAAGAAGAAGAAGAAGAAGGAGAAGAAGAAGAAGAAGAAGAAGAAAGAGGAGACCAAGTGGAGGAGGAAGAAGAAGAAGAAGAACCAGGAGAAGAAGAAATAGAAAATGTAGAAGAAGAAGATGATGATGATGATGACGAAGAGGAATAGGAAGATGAAGAAGAAGAAGAAGAAGAATAAAGAAGAACAAAGATAGAGAGAATTAGGGGAAGGAGAAGAAGAAGAAGAAGAAGAGAAAAATGAAGAAGAAGAAGAGGAAAATGAAGAAGAAGAAGAAGAAGGGAATGATTGAAAGGACGAAGAGGAAGATGATGATGAAGAAGAAGAAAAAGAAGAGGAAGATGAAGAAGTAAATAAGAATGAGGAGAAGAAGAAGAAGAAGGAAAGGTAGAAGATGAAGAATGACAAAAAGAAGAAGATGGTGACAAAGAAGGAAAAGAAGAAGAACAACAAGAAGAACAGAAAGAACAAGAAGAAACAGAAGAAGAAGGAGGATAAGAAGAAGAAGAAGAAGAAGAAGAAGAAGATGATGATGATGATGATGATGATGATTATGATGATGATTATGATGATGATGATGAACGAGATGAAGAAGAGGAAGAAGAAGAAATGGAAGAAGAGGAAGAAAAAGAACAAGGAGAAGAAGAGAAAGGAGAAGAGTTAAAAGAAAAAGAAGAAGCACAAGTAGAAGAAGAAGGTGAAAGAGAAGAAGAAGAAGATGATGATGATCATGATGTTGAAGAACAAGGAGAAGATAAACATTTGGAAGTTGAAGAAGAAGAAGAAGAACAAGAGGAAGAAAAAGAACAAAGAGAGAAACAGGAAGAATAAGAAGAAGAAGATGTAGAAGAAGAGGAACAAAAAAAAGAAGAAGAAGGAGAGGAAGATGGGAAATGAGAAGAAGGAGAAGAAGAAGAAGAAGTAGAAGCACAACATGTAAAAGAAGAAGAAGAAGAAGAAGAAGAAGAAGATGGTGATGATGAGAAGAAGAAGAGGAAGTAGAAGAACATGGAGAAGAAGAAGTAGAGGAAGAGGAGAAAGAAGAAAAATAACAAGAAGAAGAGGAAGACGAAGAAGAGGGAGAAGTAGAAGAAGAAGAATAAAAAGAAGTTCAAGAAGAAAAAGATGAAAGAGAAGTAGAAGAAGTAGTAAAAGTAGAAGAAGAAGAAGAAGTAGAAGAAAAAAAAAGGGGATGGAGTAGATAAAGAAGAAGAATAAGATGGGAAAGAAAAAGAAGAAGAAGAAGAGAAAGAATAAGAGGAAGAAGAAGATTGCATTGGGAAAGAAGAAGAAGAAAAATTAGAAAAAGAAGAAGGAGAAGAAGGAAAACATGAACGGGAAGATGATGAAAATGTAGAAGAAGAGGAAGAAGAAGATGAAGAGGATGATGATAAAGATAGGAAAAACAAGAAGAAGAAGGAGAAGATGGTGAAGAAAAAGAAGAAGAAGAAGAAAAGAAGGACAAGAAGTGGAAGAAAAAGAAGAATAATAATAATAGTAATTGGTAAAAGAATGAGAAGGAACAAAAGGAGGAAAAGTAGAAGAAGAAGGAGAAGAAGAAGATGAAGAAGACGAAGAGGAAGAAGAAGAAGAACATGAAGAAGAACAAGATGAAGAAGAAGAAGAAGAAGAAGAGGAAGAAGAAGAAGATAGAGGAGGAGGAGGAGAAGATTAAGGAGGAGAAGAAGAAGAAGAAGAAAATGTAAAAGGAGGAGATTATCGAGGGGGAGATAAAGAGAAAGATGAGGAAGAAGAAGAATAACTGGAATAAAAAGGCGAAGAAAAAGGAGATGATGAAGAACAAGAAGAAGGTTAAGAAGAAGGCAAGAAGAACAAGAAGAAGAAGAAGAACAAGAACAAGAAGAAGAAAAAGAAGAAGAAGAAGAAGAAGAAGAAGAAGAAGAAGAGGATTACGAAGAAGAAGGGGAGAAGAAGAAGTAGAAGAAAAAGAAGGAGAAGAAGAAAAAGAAGAAGAAGAAGAAGAAGAAGAAGAAGAAGAAAAATTAGAGGAAGAAGAAGAAGAGGAAGAAGAACAAGAAGAAGAAGTAGAAGAAGAAGAAAATGTTTATTGATGATGATGATGATGATGATGAATAAGAAGAAGAAACAGAGTAAGATGAAGAAGAAGAAGTAGTGGAAAATAAAGGAGAAGAAGAGGAAGAGGAGGAAGAAGGGGATAAAAAAGAACAAATGCTAGGTGAAGAAGAACAAGAACAAGAAAAAGAACAAAATGATGATGATGAAGAAGAAGAAGAAGTAGAAGAAGAAGGAGAAGTAGAAGAATGAGAAAGAGAAGAAGAGAAAGAAGAAGAAGAAGAAGACGAGGAAGAATAAGAAGAAGAAGATGGAGAGCTTGAATAAGAAGAAGAAGAGGAAGAAGAAGAAGAAGAAGAAAAAGAAGAAAAAAAGAAGGAAAAGGAGAAGAAGAAGGAGAAAGAGAAGAAGAAGAAGAAGAATAAGAAGATGATGACGATGAAGAAGAAGAAGAACAACAACAATAACAAGAGGAAGTGCACGAAAAATAAGAAAAGAAGAAGAAAGTGAAGAAAGAGAAGAACAATAAAAAGAAGAAGAAGAAGAAAAGAAGAAGAAGAAGAAAAGAAGAAGAAGAAGAAGAAGAAGAAGAAGAAGAAGAAGTAGAAGAAGAAGAATAAGAAGAAGAAGATGAAGAAGATGAAAAAAGTGGAAGAAGAAGAACAAGTTGAAGAAGAAGAAGAAGTAGAAGAAATTGAAGAAAAAAAGTAGCAGAAAAAGAAGAAGAATAAGAAGTAGTGTTAGTAGTGGAAGAAGAAGAAGAAGATGATGAAGAAGTTGAAGTCAGTGAAGAATAAGGAGAAGAAGAAGAAGATAATGATGATGATGATGAAGATGGAGAAGAAGAAGATGAAGAAGAAGAGGAAGATGAAGAAGTAGAAGTAGTAGAAGAAGAAGAAGAGGAAGAAGAAAAAAACAAGAAATGGAAGAAGGAGGAGAAGTAAAGGAAGAAGAATAAGTAGAAGATGGACAAAAAGAAGAAGATGGAGAAGTAGAAGAAGAAGAAGTTGAAGAACAAGAAGAAGAAGAAGAAGAAAAAGAAGAAAAAGAAGTAGGATAGGAAATATTAGAAGGTGATGAAGAAGAAGAAGAAGTAGATGACATTGGGGAAGAAGAAGAAGAAAAAGTAGAGAAAAAGTAGAATGGGAAGAATAAGAAGATGAAGAGGAAGAAGAAGAAGAAGTTAACGATGATAAAGAATAAGAATAAGAAAGAGAAGAAGATGGGGAAGCAGAAGTAGAAGCAGAAGAATAAGAAGAAAATGAAGAATGGGAAGAACAAGAAGAGTAATAGTAAAAATAATAAGTAGGAGGGAGAGAAGAAGAAGAAGGAGAAAAAGCAGAAGAAGAAGTAGAAGAAGAAGAAGAAGAAGAAAAAGAAGAAGAAGATAAACAACAACGAGAAGAAGTAGAATACGAAAAAGAAGATGAAGTTGAGGAAAGAAAAGAAGTACAAGAAGAAAAAGTTTGACAAGAAGAAGAAGAGGAAGAAGAAAAAAGAAGTAGAAGCAGATGTAGAGAAGGAAGAACAAGAGGAAGAGACAGAAGGAGAAGAAGAAAAATGTGGTGAAGAAAAAGAAGAAGAAGAGTAAGAAGAAGAGGATGAAGAAGGATACAATGAGGAGAAAATGATGCAGATTGAGAGAGGGAAGAAGGAGAAAAAGAATAAGAAGAAGAAGAATGAGTAGGAAAAGATTTAGAAGAAGTTGGAGGAGGAGAACAAGAAGAAGATAAAGAAGAAGAGGAGGAGGAGGAAGAGAAGAACATGAAGAAGGAGGAGGAGGAGGCGAAGAAGAACAAGTAGAAGAAGAAGAAGAAGAAGAAGAAGAAGAAGGAGACGAAGAAGAAGAAGAGAAGGAAAAAGAAGAAGAAGATGAAGAAAAAGAACAAGAAGAAAAGCTTGACAAAGAAGAAGAAGAAGTGGAAAAGGAAAATGAAGAAGAAGAAGAAGAAGAAGGACAAGTAGGAGAAGAAGAAGAAGAAGAAGGAGAACAAGAAGAAGAAGACGAAGAAGGAGGTGAGGGAGGAGAAGAACAAGTAGAAGAAGAAGAAGAATGAAATAAAGAAAAAGAAGAGGAAGAAGAAGTACATG
>JAIUJO010000139.1:1367093-1377093 GCA_023846275.1 Vanilla planifolia
TAGAAATAAAAGTATAAGAAGAGGATGAAGACGACGATGGATAAGTGGGAGGAGGAGAAGAAGAAGAAGAAGAAGAAGAAAAAGTAGAAAAAATAAGAGAAGAAGGTGAAGAACAAGAAGAAGAAATAGAAGAAGAAGTAGTAGAAGAAGTGGAAGAAGAGGAAGACGAACATGATGAAGAACAAGAGGAAGATGAAGAAAAAGACAAAAATGAAGAAGAAGAAAAAGAGAACGATGAAGTGGAAGATGAGGAATATGAAGAGGTAGAATAATAACAAGAAGAAGGAAAAAAGAAGAAATAACAGAAGAAAAGGAAGATGATGAAGAATAAGAAGAAGAAGAAGAAGATGGAGAAGAAGAAGTAGAAGTAGAAGGAGAAGAAGAAGAAGAAGAGAAGAAGAAGAAGAAGAAGATGATGACGATGAAAAAGAAGGAGGAGGAGAAGCAGTCGAAGAAGAAGACGTGGAAGAAGTGTAAGAAAAAGAAGAAGAAGAAGTAGAGAAAAAGAAGGACAAGAAAAAGAAGAAAGTGACATAGAAGAAGCAGAAGAAGAAGATGCTGACGATAATGTTGAAGGAGAAAAAGAAGAAGAAAAAGAATTGGAAGAATAAGAAGAAGAAGAAAAAGAAGAAAGAGAAAAATGGGAAGAATAAGAAGAAGAAGAAGAAGAAGAAGAAGAGGAAGAAAAAGAAGAAGAAGAAGAAGAGGAAGACGACAGAGGAGAAGATGAAGGAGAAGATGCAGAAGAACAAGAAGAAGAAGAAGAGGAGGAAGAATAAGAAGAAGAACAACAAGAAGAAGTAAAAAAAGAAGAAGAAAAAGAAGAAGAAGAAGAAGAAGAGGAAGAAGAAGAAGAAGAAGAAGAGGAAGAAGAAAGAGAAGTAAAAGAAGAATAATAAGAACAAGTTAGAGTAGAAGAAGAAGAAGGAGAAGAAGAAGAAGAAAAGAAGATGTAGAAGAAGAAGTAGGAAAAGAAGAAGAAGAAGAAGAAGAATAGAAAGGAGTAGAAAAAGAAAAATAATAAGAGGAAGAAGAAGAAGAGGAGGAGGAAGAAGAAGAAGACGATGGCATTGGGGAAGAAGAAAAAGAAAAAGTAGAAAAAGGAGCGGAAGGAGAAGAAGCAAAAGATGAACAGGAAGAAGAAGAAGAAGTAAAAGAAGAGGAAGAAGAAGAAGGAGAAGAAGAATAACGTAATGATGATAAAGAAGAACAAGAAGAATAAGAAGACGACGATGAAGAAGAAGAAGAAAAAGAAGGAGAAGGAGAAGAAGAGTAAGAAAAAGAAGAAAAACAATAATAATAAATAGAAAAAAGAGAAAAAAAGAAGAAGGGGAAAAGCATAATAAGAAGGAGAAAAAGAACTTGAAGAAGAAGAAGAATAAGAAAAAGCAGAAGAAGAAGAACAAGAAAAAGAAGGTGAAGTAGAGGAAGGAGAAGAAGAAAGAGAAAAGAACAAGAAGAAAAGTTTGAGAGGAAGAATTAGAGGAAGATGAAGAAAAAGGAGAAGAAGACAAAGGAGGCAAAAAAGCAGAAGAAGAAGAAGAAGAGTAAGAAGAAGAAGAAGAAGAAGAAGAAGAAGAAGGAAGAGGAGTAGAGAAGAAGAAAGAGAATTAGGGAGAGAACAAGGAGTAGAAGAAGAAGAAGAGAGGATGAAGAAGGAGGAGGAGGAGGTTATGAAGAAGATGAAGAAGAAGGAGGTGAAAAAGCATAAGAAGAAGGAGAAAAGAAGTCGAAGAACAAGAAGAAGAAGAAGAAGAAGAAGAGGAAGAAGAAGAAGAAGAAGAAGAAGAAGAAGAAGAAGAAGAAGATGATGATGATGAAGAAGAATAAGAAGAAGAAGACGAAGAGGAAGAAGAAGAAGATGAAGAAGAAGAAGAAGAAGAAGAAGAAGAAGAAGAAGAAGAAGAAGTAGAAGAGGAACAAGACGAAGAAGAAGGAGAACAATAAGAATAGGAAGAAGAGCAATAATAATAATAATAATAATAGTAATAAGAAGGGGAAGAAGTTGAGGAAGAAGGAAAAGAAGAAGAAGAAGAAGGCGAGGCAGATGAAGAAGAAGAAGAAAATGAAGAAGTAGAAGAAGAAGATGAAGAAGAAGTAGGAGAAGAAGAATAAGAACATGAAGGGGAAGAAGAAGAATGAAAAGAAGAAGAATGAAAAGAAGAAGAACAACTAGGAGAGGAACTAAAAGTTGAAAAAGAAAAAGAAATAGAAGTTGAAGTGGAAGTAGAAGAGGAAGAAGAAGAAGAAGAAGAAGAAGAAGGAGAAGGAGGAGGAGAAGAAGAAGTAGAAGAAGAAAACATTGTAGAAGAAGAGGAAGCAAAAGAAGGAGGAGAAGAGGAAGAACTAGAAGAAAGAGATGACGATGGAGAAGAAGAAGAAGAAGAGGAGGAAGATGAAGCTTAACAAGATGGATATGTAGAAGAAGAGAAAAAAAATTGCGAAGTAGTAGAAGGAGAAGAAGGAGGAGGAGGCGAAGAAGAAGAAGAAGAAGGAGAAAAAGCAAAAGAAAAAGAAGAAGAAGAAGAATTAGAAAAGGAAGAAGAAGAAGAAGAAGAAGAAGAAGAAGAAGGAGAACACAAAGAGCTACAAGAAGAGGGAAAATAAGAACAATAAGAAGAAGAAGAAGCGGAAGCAAGAGAAGATTAAAAAGAAGAAAGAGTTGATGGAGGAGGAGGAGGAGAAAAAGAAGAAGAAGAAGAAGAAGTAGAAGTAGAGGAGGAAGAAGAAAGATGAGCAAGAGGATTAAGAGGAGGAGGAGAAGAAGAAGAAGAAGAAGAAGAAAAAAGAAGAAAAAGAAGGAGAAGATTAAAAAGAAGAGGAAGAAGAAGGAAAAAGAGAAGAAGAAAAGGAAGAAGAAAAAGAAGCAGAAGAAGAAGGGGAAGGAGAAGGAGAAGGAGAAGAGGAGGAAGAAGAAAAATTGAAGAAGGAGAAGAAGAAGAAGAAGAAGAAGAAAAAGAAGAAGAAGAAAAAGAAGAAGTAGAAGAAGGAGATGAAGATGAAGGAAAAGAAGAAGAAGAAGAAGAAGCAGAAGTTGAAGAAGAAGAAGAAAAAGAAGAAAAAGAATAAGAAGAAGAAATAAAATGACAAGAAGAAGAAGAAGATGGAGAAGTAGAAAAAGAAGAAAAAGAAGAAGAAGAGGAAGAAGTTGAAGTAGTGGAAGAAGAAGATGAGGAAGGAGGAGAAGAAGAAGATGAATTAGTGTAAGGAGAACAAGGTATTGAAGAAGAACGAGAGGAAGAAGATGAAGAAAAAGAAGAAGAAAAAGAAGGAGAAGAAGAAGAAGAAGAAGAAGAAGAAGAAGAAGAAGAAGAAGAGTGAGAAGAAGGAGAAGAAGAAGAAGAAGAAGATGGAAAAGAAGAAAAAGAAGGAAAAAAGAAGAATAATAATAAGAAGTAGAAGAAGAAGGACAAGAAGACGAACTACAAGAAGGGAAAAAATAAGAACTATAAGAAGAAGAAGAAGGAGATGGAAAAGAAGAAGAAGGAGAAGGAGAACAAGAAGAAGAAGAAGAAGAAGAAAAAGAACAAGAAGAAGAAGAAGAAGGAAAAGAAGAAGAAGAAGAAGAAGAATTAGAAAAGAAGGAAGAAGAAGAAGAAGAAGTAGGAGAAGATTACAAAGAAGAAGGAGAAGGTTTAGTGGAAGAAAAACAAGAAGAAGAAGAAGAAGAAGAGGAAGAAGAAGAAGAAGAAAGATGAGAAAGAGGATGAGGAGGAGAAGATGAAGAAGAAAAAGAAGAAGAAGGAGAAGATTAAAAAGAAGAAGAAGAAGAAAAAGGAGAAGAAAAGGGAGAAGAAAAAGAAGAATAAGAGAAAGAAAAGGAAGAAGTAGAAGAAGAAGTAGAAGAAGAGGAAGAGGAAGCAAGAGAAGAAGAAGATGAGAAAGGAGAAGAAGAAAAATTGAAGAAGGAGAAGAAGAAGAAGAAAAAGAAGAAGTAGAAGAAGATGAAAATATTGGAAAAGAAGAAGAAGAAAAAGAAGAAGAAGAAGAAGTAGAAGTGGAAGAAGAACAAGAAGAAAAACAAGAAGAAGAATAAGAAGACAAAAAATAAGAAGCAGCGAAAGAAGAAGAAGATGAAGAAGAAGAAAAAGAACAAGAAGAAGAAGAAGAAGAAGATCAAGAGGATGAAGAAGAAGAATTAGGAGTAGTAGAAGAAGAAGGAGAAGAAGAAGAAAAAGAAGAAGGAGAAGAAGGAAAAGAAGAAGAAGAAGTAGAATTAGAAAGGAAGAAGAAGAAGAATAAGAACTACAAGAAGAGGAACTTTAAGTACAATAAGAAGAAGAAGAAGAAGAATAAGAATAAGAAGAAGAAGAAGAAGTAGGAGAAGATTAGAAAGAAGAAGGTGAAGGAGGAGGAGGAGCAAAGGAAGAAGAAGCAGAAGAAGAAGAAGAAGAGGAGGAGGAGGAGGAAGAATAAAGATGAGCAAGAGGACAAGGAGGAGAAGAAGAAGATGAAGATGATGATGATGAAGAAAAGAAGAATAAGAAGAAGGAGACGATTAAAAAGAAGAAGAATAAGAAGAAAAAGGAGAAGAAGAAAAGGAAGAAGAAAAAGAAGAAGAAAAAGAAGAAGAAGTGACAGAAAAGCAAGAAGAAGAAGAAGAAGAAGAAGAAGAGGAAGAAGGGGAAAGGGAAGAAGAAGAAGAAGAAGAGGAAGAAGAAGAACCAAGGGAAGAAGAAGATGAAAAAGGAGAAGAAGAAGAGGAAGAAGAATAAAAATTGAAGAAGGAGAAGAAGAAGAAGAAGAAGAAATAAGAAGTAGAAGAAGATGGAGACGATGGAAAAGAAGAAGATGTAGAAGAAGAAGAAGATAAAGAAGAAAAAGAAAAAGTCGAAGGACAAGAAGAACATGAAAAAGAAGAACCAGAAGAAGAGAAACGAGAAGGAGGAAGAGAAGGAGATCAAGGACATGAAGACGAAGAAGAAGAATAAGGCGACGAAGTAGAAGAAGAAGAAGAAGAAGAAGAAGAAGAAGAAATGGAACTAGAACTTGAAGAAGAAGAAGAAAAAGAACAAAAAGAAGTAAAAGAAGAAGTAGTAGAGGAAGAAGAAGACGATAAAGAAGAAGAAGAAGAGGAAGTAGAAAAAAAGGTAGAACAAGAGGAAAAAGGAGAAGAAGAAGAGGAAGCAGATGAAGTAGAATAGGAAGAAGAAGAAGAAGAAGAAAGTGAACAAGAAAGAGTAGAAGAAGAACATAAAGAAGAAAAGAAAGAAGAAGAAAATGGAATGGAGGAAGAAGCACAAGAGGAAGATTAAGAAGAAGAATTTGAAGAGGAAGAAGAAGAAGTAGAAGAAGGAGGAGGGGGAGAAGAAGAAGAAAAAAAAAAGAAGAGGAAGAAAAAGTAGAAGAAGGAGAAGAAGAAGAAGAAGAACCCAAAGATGAAGAAGAAGAAGAACACAAAGATGAAGAAGAAAAAGAAGAAGTAGGGGAAGAAGAGTTAGTAGTATAACAAGAAGATGAAGAAGTGGAACAAGTAGAAGAAGAGGAAGAAGATGAATAAGAATAAGAAGAAGATAAAGAAAAAGAAGAAGAAGAAAGAGAAGGAGAAGATGTAAAAAGAAGAAGAAGGAGAAGAAGGAAAAGAAGAAGTAGAAGAAGAAGAAGAGGAAAAAGTAGAAGAGGAGGAGGAGGAAGAAGAAGAAGAAGAAGAAAAAAAAATGCACAAAGAAGAAGAATAAGAAAAAGAATAAGAAGAAGAGGTAGAAGAAGAAGAAGTAATAGAAGGAGAGGAAGAAGAAGAAGAAGAGAAAGAAGAAGAACAAGAAGAAGACGGAGAAGAAGAAGAAGAAGAAAAAGAAGAGAAAGAAGAAGAGCAATAAAAAGAAAAAGAAGAACAAGAAGAATTAGAAGATGAATTAGTAGTAATAGAAGAAGAAAAAGAAGAAGAAGAAGAAGAAAAGAAAGGAAAAGAAAAAACAATAAGAAGAAGAAGAATAAGAGGAAGAAGAAAGAGGAGGAGGAGGAGGAGGACGAAGAGGAAGAAGAAGAAGAAGAAGAAATTGTAGTAGTAGTAGAGGAAGAACAAGGAGAACAAAAAGAAGAAGAGGGAGAAGAAGAAAAAGAATAAAAAGACAACAAGAGGAAGAAAGAGAAGAAGAGGAAGAAGAAGAAGAAGAAGAAGACGGTGACGAAGAATTAGAAGAAGAACGAGAAGTTGGAGGAGAAGTCAAACAAGAAGATGTTGAAGAATAAGTAGAAGAAGAAGAAGTAAAAGAAGAAGAGGAAGAGGAAGAAGAAATAGATGGAGTAGAAGAACAAGAGGATGAAGAAGAAGAAGAAGAAATAGAAGGAGAAGATATTAAAGAAGAAGTAGAAAAAGTAGCCAAAGAAGATGAAGAAGAATAAGAAGTCAGTAGGGGTAGAAGAAAAAGAAGAAGAGGAAGAAGAAGAAGGAGAATGAAAGAGAGATGGAAGAGAGGAAGGAGGAGAAGAAGAAGTAGAAGAAGAAGAGGAGGATGGAGACAAAAAAGAAAATGCAGGAGTCGATGGAGGAGGAGAAGAAGAAGAACAACAAGAAGAAAAACAACAAGAAGGAGATGGAGGAGAAGATTAAAAAGAAGAAGAAGGAGATGGAGGAGGAGAAGAAGAAGAACAACAAGAAGAAAAACAACAAGAAGGAGATGGAGGAGAAGATTAAAAAGAAGAAGAAGGAGATGGAGGAGGAGGAGAACAAGAAGAAGAAGAAAAGGAAGAAGATGAAGAAGAAGGAGGAAAAGAAGAAGGAGAAGAAGAAGCAATAAACGAAGGAGGAGGAGGTGAAGAAGGAGAAGAAGAAGAAGTGGTAGAAGAACATTAAGAAGAAAAGGATGAAGAGGATGTAGAAGAAGAAGAAGGTGAAGAAGAAGGGAAAGAGGAAGGTGGAGAAGAAGAAGAACAAGAGGAAGAAGAGAAAGGAGAAGGAGAAGTGGAAGAAGAGGAAGAAGAAGAAGAAGCAAAAGATGACGAAGAAGTTGAGCAAGGAGATGAAGAAGAAGAAGAAAGAGTAGATGAAGAAGAAGAAGAAGAAGATGATGATGAAGGAGTAGAAGAAGAAGAAGAAGAAGAAGAAGAAGAAAAAGAAGAAGAAGAAGAAGGAGAAGAAGAAGAGGAAGAAGAAGAGGAAGAAGAAGATGTAGAAGATGAAGAAGTAGAAAAAGAAGGACTAAAAGAAGAAGATGAAGTAGAAATGGCACAAGAAATAGAAGAAGAAGATGAAGAAGAAGAAGAACAAGAAAAAGGAGAAGGAAGAGGATAAGAAGAAGAAGAAGGAAAAGAAGAAGAAGAAGAAGAAGTAGAAGAAGAGGTAAAAGAAGAAGAAGAAGAAGAAGAAGAAGAGGGGAAGTAAGAGAAGAAGATGAAAAAGAAGAAGAAGAAGAAGAAGAAGAAAAAGAAGAGGGAGAAGAAGAAGAAGAAGAAGACGAAAAGGAAGCCGAAGAAGAACAAGAAGAGAAAAAAGAGGAGGAGAAGTAGTAGTAGAAGAAGAAGAAGAAGAAGAAGAAGAAGAGGGGAAGTAAGAGAAGAAGTTGAAAAAGAAGAAGAAGAAGAAGAAGAAGAAGAAAAAGAAGAGGGAGAAGAAGAAGAAGAAAAAGAAGAGGGAGAAGAAGAAGAAGAAGAAGACGAAAAGGAAGACGAAGAAGAACAAGAAGAGAAAGAAGAGGAGGAGAAGTAGTAGTAGAAGAAGAAGAAGAAGCAGAACAAAAAGAAAAAAAAAGAAGAAGTAGAAAAAAAAGAAAAAGAAGAAGTAGAAAAAAAAATAAAAAGAAGAAGAAGAAGAAGGGGAGCAAGAAATAGTAGTAGTAGTAGTAGAAGAAGAAGAAGAAGAAGAAGAAGAAGAAGAAGAAGAAAAGGAAGTAAAAGAAGTAGACGAGAAAGAAGAAGAAGAGGAAGAATAATACGAGGGAGGAGGAGAAAGAGAAGAAGAAAAAGAAGTAGAAGAAGAAGAAGAATAAGAAGAAGAAGAAGAAGGAGGAGAAGAAAAAGAAGATGGAGAAGGAGAAGAAGGAAAAGGAGAAGAAGAAGAGAAAGAAGAAAAAAAGAAAAAGTGGAAGAAGAGGTAGTAGAATAAGAAGAGGATGAAGAAGAAGTAGTTCAAGAAGAAGAATGCTACTAAGAAGAAGAAGAAGAAAAAGAACAAGAAGAAGAAGATGAAGAAGTAGAAGAAGAAGAAGAAAAGAAGAAGAAGAAGAAGAAGAAGAAGAAGAACAAGGAGAAGGAGAAGAGGAAGATGAGGGAGAAGATGGAAAAGAAGAAGAAGAAGAAGGAAAAGAAGAAGATGAAGATGAAAAAGAAGGAGATAAAAAAGAAGAAGAAGAAAAAGGAGGAGAACAAGAACAAGAAGAGAGAAAAAAAAAGAAAAAGAAAAAGAATAAGCAAAAGAAGAAGAAGAAGATGATGACGAAGAAAAAAATGAACAAGAAGAAGAGGAATGAAAAGATTATTAAGAAGAAAGAGAAGAAGAAGAAAAACAAGAAGAAGAGGAAGAAGAAGAAAAACAAAAATAAGAGGAAGGAGTAGTAGTAGAACGAGAAGGAAAAGAGGGAGAAGCAGTTGTAGTACTTGAAGAAGAAGAAGAAGAAGAGGAAGAACAAGGTGAAGAAGGAGAAAATGAAGAAGAAAAAAAGAAGAAAAAGAACAAGAAGAAATAGGAGAAAGAGAAGAGGAAGAAGAAAAAGTAGTTGTAGTAGAAGAAGTAGAAGGATTTGGAGAAAAAGAAGACGAAAAAGTAGAGGGGAAAGATGACTAAGAAGAAGAAGTACAAAAGGATAACAAAGAAGAAGAAGAAGAAGGATGAGTAGAAGAAGAAGGGGAAGAACAAGAAGAAGAGGAAAAACAAGAAGAAGAAGAAGAAGAAGAAGAAGAAGTAGAAGAAGAAGAAGAAAAAGGAGAAGAAGAAGGAGAAGGAGAAGATGAAGAATAAGAAGAAGAAGAAGGAGAAGATATAGGAAAGGGAGGAGAAGAAGAAGAAGAAGAAGAAGAAGATGAAGAAGAAAAAAAAACAAGAAGAGGAAGAAGAAGAAGATGATTAAGAAGGTGAAGAAGAAGGAAAAAGGGAATGAGAAGAAGAGGAATGAGAAGATGAAGTAGAAGAGCAAGAAGAAGAAGGAGAAGAAAAAGGAGAAGTAGAAGAAGAAGAAGAAGAAGAAAAGTAAGAAGGGGAAGAAGAAGAACAACAACGACAATAAAACAAAGATGAAGAAGAGGAGGAAGAAGAAGAAGAAGAAGAAGAAGAAGAAGAAGAAGAAGAAAAAGAAGGAGAAGAAGTGCAGGAAGAAGAAGAAGAAGGACAAGAACACGAAGAGGATGAAGAAGCAGAAGAAGAAGAAGAGGAAGAAGAAGAAGAAAAGAGGAAGAAGAAGAAGAAAAAAAAGGTGAAAAGGAAAGAAGAAAAAGAAGAAGAAAAGTAGAAGAAGATGCCAAAAAAGAGGAGGAAGAAGGAGAAAATAAAGAAGAAGAAGTAGTAGTAGAAGAAGGAGAAGTTAAAGAAGAAGAAAAAGAGTATGATGAAGAAGAAAAAGGAGAAGAAGAAGAGGAAGAAGAAAAACAAGAAGAAGAGAAAGTAGAAGAAGAAGAAAGAGAAAAAAAATAACAAGAATAAGGAGAAGTTGGAGAAGAAGAAGTTGAACATGAAGAAGAGGAAGATGATGAAGACAATAGAAGTTGAAGAAGAAGAAGAGGAGGAAGAGGAAGAAGAAGGAGAAGGAGAAGGAGAAGGAGAAGGAGAAGGAGAAGAAGAAGAAGAAGAAGAAGAAGAAAAGAAAAAAAGTAGAAAAACGAGAGGAAGAAGAAGAAGAAGAAGAAGCAATAGTTGAAGAAGTAGAAGTAGTAGTAGTAGTAGTAGAAGAAGATGAAGAAGAAAAAGAAGAGTGAGAAGAAGGAGACAAATAAGAATAAGAATAATAATAATAAGAAGAAGAAGAAGGAGAAGGAGAAGAGGAAGAGGTAGAAGAAGAAGAAGAACTGGAAGAAGAAGAAGACGTTGGAGAATAAAGAGGAGGAGAAGAAGAAAATGAAGAAGAAGAAG
>JAIUJO010000139.1:1384593-1390968 GCA_023846275.1 Vanilla planifolia
CTTTTTCTTGTTCTTCTTCTTCTTATTCTTATCCTTTTTTTTCTTCTTCTTCATCTTCTTCTTCTTCTTCTTCATCATCTTCTTCTTCTTCTTCTTCTTCTTCTTCTTTTGCTTCTTCTTCTTTTTCTTCTTCTTGTTCTTCTGTTTGTTCTTCATTTTCTACTTCTTCTTCTTCTTCTTAGTCATCCTCTTACTTCTTCTGCTTCTTCTTCTTCTTCATCTTCAACATCTTCGTCTTTGTCTTCCTCCTCTTGTTCTCCTTCTTCTTCTTTTTCTACAACTTCTCCTTCTTGTTCTTGTTGTTATTCATCATCTTCTTCCTCTTCTTCTTCTTCTTCTTCATCGCCTCCTTCTTCTTCTTCTCCTTCTCCTTCTTCTTCTTCTTCTCCTTCTTCTTCTTCTTCTCCTTCTTCTTCTTCCTCCTCCTCCTCCTCATCTTCTTCTTCTTCTTCTTTTTCTTCATATTCCTCTTCTTCTTCTTCATCTTCTTCTTCTTCTTTTTCTTCTTCTTCTTCTTCTTCTTCTTCTCCTTCTTCTCCATTTTCTTCTTCTTCTTGTTCTTCTTCTTCTTCTTCTTCTTGTTCATCATCATCATCATCATCTTCTTCTTCTTCTACATCATCATCATCACCTTCTTCTACAACTTCTTCACCTTCTTCTTCTTCTCCTTTTTCTTTCTCTTCTACTTCTTCTTCTTCTTCTTCTTCTCCTCCCAATCTGTCTCCTGCTCCTCCTTCTTTGTATTCTTCTACTTCCTCTTCATCTTCTTTTTCTTCTTCTTATTCTTCTTCTTCTCCCTCTTCTTCTTCTTCTTATTCCTATTGTTCTTCTACTCCTACTTCTTCTTCTACATCTTCTCCCTCTTCTTCTACTTTTTCTTCTTCCTCATCATCATCTTCATATTCTTCTTATTATTCTTCTTCCACTTCTTCTTCTTTATCTTCTTCTTCATCATCATCATCTTCTTCTTCTTCTTCTTCTTCTTTCTCTTCTTCTTCTTCTTCTTCTCCTTCTACTTCTTTAACTTCTCCATCTTCCTCTTCTTCTTCTTCTTCTTCTTCTACTTGCTTTACTTCATTCTTTCTTCTTCTTCCACTTCTTTCTCTTCTTCTCCTTCTTCATCTTTCTCTTCTTCTACTTCTTTCTCTTCTTCTTTTTCTTATTCTTCTTTTTCTTCTTCTTCTTTTTCTTCTCCTACTTCATCACCATCACGATCATCATCATCATCATCTTCTTCTTCTTCTTCTTCTTTTTCTTCGTTTTCTTCTTACCTTTCTTCATCAGCATCTTCTTCTTCTTCTTTTTCTTTGTTTCCATCAATTTCTTCTTCTTCTTCTTTTTTTCATCTTCTTCTTCCTCTTCTTCTTCTACTTTAACTTTTTCTTCTTCTTCTTCATCTTCTTCTTCTTCTTGCTCTACTTTTTCTTCTACTACTGCTACCATGTCATCTTCTTCTTCTTCTTCTTCTTATTCTTCATCTCCTTTTTCTTCTTCTTCTTTAACTTCTTTTTCTTCTCCTACTTCTTCTTCTTCTTCTTCTTCTTCTTCTTCTTCTTTATCTTCTTCTTCCATTTCTCCAACCTCTTCTTCTTCTTCCTCTTCTTTTTCTTCTTCATCTTATTCATCCCCTTTTTCTTCTTCTTCTTCCTCCTCCTACTTCTTCTTCTTCTTCATCTTCTACTTCTTCTTATTCATCACCTTCCTATTTCTCTTCATGCTCTTCTTCATCTTGTTCTTCTTTTTCTTCTTCTTGTTCTTGTTCTTGTTCTTCGTCTTGCTCTTCAGCATCTTCTTCTTCATCTTACTCTTCTTTCTCTTCTTCGTCTTCTTCTTCTCCATCTTCTTCTTCTCCTGCTTCTTCTTCCTTCTTCTCCTTCTTTTTCTTGTTCTTCTTCTTCTTATTCTTATCCTTTTTTTCTTCTTCTTCATCATCATCATCATCTTCTTCTTCTTCTTCTTCTCCTCCTTCATTTTCTTGTTCTTCTTCTTCTTATTCTTATCCTTTTTTTCTTCTTCTTCATCATCATCTTCTTCTTCTTCTTCTTCTTCTTCTTCTTCTTGTTCTTCTTCTTCTTCTTCTTCTGCTTCTTCTTTTTCTTCTTCTTGTTCATCTATTTGTTCTTCATTTTTTACTTCTTCTTCTTCTTAGTCATCCTCTTACTTCTTCTGCTTCTTCTTCTTCTTCATCTTCAACTTCTTCGTCTTCGTCTTCCTCCTCTTGTTCTCTTTTTTCTTCTTTTCCTACTACTTCTCCTTTTGCTTGTTTTTGTTGTTATTCATCATCTTCTTCCTCTTCTTCTTCTTCTTCTTCATCGTCTCCTTCTTCTTCTTCACCTTCTCCTTCTTCTTCTTCTTCTCCTTCTTCTTCCTCCTCCTGCTCCTCCTCATCTTCTTTGTCTTCTTCTTTTTCTTCATATTCCTCTTCTTCTTCTTCTTCTTCTTCTTTTTCTTCTTCTTCTTCTTCAACTACTTTTTTTTTCTTCTTCTTCTTCACCTTATTTTTCTTCTCCATGTTCTTCTTCTTCTTCTTCAACAACTTCTTCCCATAATTCTCCTTCTTCCCTTTTCTTCTTCTTATTCTTGTTCCACTTAATATTCTTCTTCTTCCTCTCCTTCTTCTACTTCCCCCTATTAGTTCCTCATCATCATCATAATCTTCTTCTTCTTCTTCTTCTTCTTCTTCTTCTTCTTCTTCTTCCACCTCTTCATCTTCATTTTCTAATTCTTCTTGTTCTTCTTCCTCTTCTTCTTCTTCTTCTTCTTCCTCTTTTTCTACTTCGACTTCTTCTTCTTCATCTTCTTCTAGTTATTCTCCTTCTTCGTCTACCCCATATTCTTCATCTTCTTCGTCATCCCCATATTCTTCTTCTTCTTCTTCTTCTCCTTCTTCTCCATTTTCTTCTTCTTCTTGTTCTTCTTCTTCTTCCTCCTCTTCCTCTTCTTCTTCTTCATCTTCTTCTTCTTCTTCTTCTTCTTCTTCTTCTTATTCATCATCACCATCATCTTCTTCTTCTTCTACATCATCATCATCACCTTCTTCGACAACTTCTTCACCTTCTTCTTCTTCTCCTTTTTCTTCCTCTTCTACTTCTTCTTCTTCTTCTTCTTCTTCTCCTCCTCCTCTGCCTCCTCCTCCTCCTTCTTTGTATTCTTCTTCTTCCTCTTCATCTTCTTTTTCTTCTTCTTCTTCTTCTTCTTCTTATTCCTATTGTTCTTCTACTCCTACTTCTTCTTCTACATCTTCTCCCTCTTCTTCTACTTTTTCTTCTTCCTCATCATCATCTTTATATTCTTCTTCTTATTCTTCTTCCACTTCTTGTTCTTTATCTTCTTCTTCATCTTCTTCTTCTTCTTCTTCTTCTTCTTCTTCTTCTTCTCCATCAACTTCTTTGTCTTCTCCATCTTCCTCTTCTTCTACTCCTTCTCCTTGTCCTTCTTCTCCTTCTCCTTGTCCTTCTTCTTCTTCTTCTTCCTCCTCTTCCTCTTCTTTTTCTTCTTCTTCTTCTGTTTCTTCTTCCTCTTCTTCTTCTTTTACTTTTTCTTTTTCTTCTTCTTCTTCTTCTTCTTCTTCTTCTTCTTTTACTTCTTCTTCTTCTTGTTCTTCTTCTTTTTCTTCCTCTTCTTCTTCTTCTTCTTCCTTCACCTTCTTCCAATTCTCTTACTTTTTCTTCTTCTTCTTCTTCATCTCCTTCAACTTCTTCTTCTACTTCTTCTTCTTCTCTTTATTATTCTTCTTCATCTTCCTCTTCTTCTCCTTCTTCTTCTTCTTCTTCATCTTCATCTTCTTATTATTCATCTTCTTCTTCTTCTTCTTCTTCTCCTCTTCCTCTTCTTCTTCTTCTTCTTCCTCCTCTTTTTCTTGTTCTTCTCTTTCTTCTTCTTCTTGTTCTTCTTGTTTCTTCTACTTCTTCTTCTTCTTTTTGTTTGTTCTTCTTCTTCTTCCTTTAGTTCCTCTACTTCGCCTTCCTCTTACTTTTTATTCTTCTTCTTCTTCTTCTTCTTCTTCCTTGCTTTCTCCAACTTCTTCTTGTTCTTCCTCTTCTTCTTCTTCCTCTTCCCCTTTTTCTTCTTTCTATTATTTCTTCTACTTATTATTCTTCTTCTTCTATTTCTTCTTCTTCTTCTCCCTCTTTTTCTTCTTCTTCTGTTTCTACTTCTTCCTTATCTTCTTCTTCTTCTTCTTCTTTTACTTCTCCTTCTACTTGTTCTTCTTATTCTACAACTTCTTCTTCTTCCTTTTCTTCTTCTTCTTCAACTACTTCCTCTTCTTCTTCTGCATCATCATCTTCTTCATCTTCTTCTTCTTCTTCTTCTTCTTCTTCTTTCTCTTCCTCTTCATGCTCTTGTTCTTCTTCTTCGTCTTCATCTCCTTCTTCTTATTCTTCTTCTTTATCTTCCTCTTCTTCTTTTTCTACTTCTTCTTCCCCTTCCTCCTCCTCTTCTTCTTCTTCTTCTTCTTCTTCATCTTGTTCTACTTCTTCTTCTTGTTCTTGTTCTTCTTTTTTCTTCTTCTTCTTCCTCTTCATCATCATCATCTTCTTTTTCTTCCTCCTCTTCTTCTTCTTCTTCCTCCTTTTCTTCTTCTTACTCTTCTATTGCTTCTTCTTCTTCCTTTTCTTCTTCTTCTTCTTCTTCTTCTTCTTCTTCTTCTTCTTCTTCTTCATCTTCTGCTTCTTCTTCTTCTTCTTCTTCTTTTTCTTCTTCTTCTTCTTCTTCTTCTTCTTCTTCTTCTTCTTCTTCTTCTTCTTCTTCTTCTGCTTCCTCTAACTTCTTTTTCTTTTTTTCTTCTTCTTCTACTTTCTTTCCGTTTCTTCTTGTTCCTTTTCTCCAACTTCTTCGTCTTCATCATCTTCTTTTTCTTCTTCTTCTTCTTCTTTTTCTTCTTCCCCTTTTTCCTTTTATTCCTCTTTTTTATTCTACTTCATCTTTTTCTACTTCTTCTTCTTCTTCTTGTTCTTCCTCTTCTTCTCTTCTTATTCTTCTTTTTCTTCTTCTTCCTCTTCTTCTTGTATTTCTTCTTCTTCTTCATCTTCTTTTTCTTCTTCTTCTTCCTTCTCCTCCTCCTCCTCCTTCTCTTTTTCTTCTTCCTCTACTTGCTGTGCTTCTTCTTCTTCTTCCACTTCTTCTACTTCGACTTCTTCTTCATCTACTTCTTCTATTTCTTCCACTTCTTCTTCCATCTCTTCTTCTACTCTTTCTTCTTATTCTTCTTCTTCTCCTTCCTCTTCATCTTTTTATTCTTCTTCTTCTTCTTCATCTTCATCATCTTCTTCTTCTTCTTCTTCTTCTTCATCATCATCATCATCTTCTTCTTCTTCTTCCTCTTCCTCTTCTTCTTCTTCTATTGCTTCCTCTTCTTCTTTCTTCTTCTTCTTCTTCCTATTCTTCTTCTTCTTCTTCCTTTTCTTCCACTTATTTGCCTTCCTCTTACTTGTTCTTCTTCATCGTTTTCTCCAACTTCTTCTTCTTCCTCTTCTACTTCTTTTTCCTCCTCTTCTTCTTCCCCTTGTTCTTCTTCTTCCACTTATTTCTTCTACTTATTCTTCTTCTTCTTCTATTTCTTCTTCTTCATCCTCCTCTTCTTCTTCTTCATCTTCTTCTTCTTCTTCTTTTACTTCACCTTCCTCTTGTTCTTCTCGTTCTTCATCTTCTTCTTCCTTATCTTCTTCTTCTTCTTGTTCTTCTTATCCTTCTTCTTCTTCTTCTTTCTCTCCCTCTACATTCTCTTCCTCTTCTTCTTTTTCTTTGTCCACTACTTCTTATTCTTCTTCTTCATCTTTCTCTTCTTCTTCTTCTTCTTCCACTTCCTCTTCTTCCTCCTCCTCCTCTTCTTTTTCTACTTCTTCTTCTTCTTCTTATTCTTCTTCATTGTCTTATTCAACTTGGTCCTCTTCTTCTTCTTATTCTTCTTCATGTTCCTCTTACTTCTTCTTCTTCTTCTTATTCTTTTCTTCTTCTTCTTCTTCCTTTTGTCCAACTACTTTATCTTCATCCTCTTTTTCTTCTTCTTCTTCTTCTACTTCTTTTACTTCTTCCCATCCTTCTTCTTATTCCTCTAATTTCTTCTACTTCTTCATCTTTTTCTACTTCTTCTTCTTCTTTTTATTCTTCTTCTTCTTCCTCCTCTTATTCCTCTTTTTATTTATTCTTCTACATCTTCTTCTTCATCTTCCTCTTACTTCTTCTTTTTCTTCTTCTTCTTTTCTCCTTGTTCTTCTTCCTTTTTTGCAACTTCTTTGTCTTAATCCTCCTCTTCTTCTTCTTCTTCTACTTCATCTTGTCCCCTTGTTCTTCTTATTCATCTTATATCTTTTACTTCTTCAACTTTTTCTACTTCTTCTACTTATTCTTGTCCTCCATCTTCTTCTTCTTCAT
>JAIUJO010000140.1:2500-7500 GCA_023846275.1 Vanilla planifolia
AAGAAAAAGAAGAAGAAGATGATGGAGAAGCAGTAGAAGAAGTAGATGAATAAGAAGTTGAAGAATAAGAGAAAAATGAAGAAGAAAAAGAAGAATAAGTGTTACACCCTTGTGTTTGATGAGTCAAGCATAAATGTTTATATTTTATTTAGGCTTGATTTTAAGTAAAATTGTTAATATTTAATTAAATCAAGCCATGTATTTCACATGTCTAAAATAGTGGTCTCTAAGGACCTTGAAGCCATGGCATACTTCAAGGAAATTTGAGACATGTACTAGAATTTTCGTATTTTAGTTTTTATTAATTTCTCTTGAAATTGAGATGTCCAATTTTTGAGATTATGAGACACACTAGTAGTATTATTATTTAAAAATGTTATAAAATTAATAATTATTGAATTTTTATTTTTGGGCCAAGCTTTATTGACAAAAAGTATAGACATTGGTATTTGATTATTTAAAATTATTTAGGAATCATTTTTCATAAATCTCTTTTCATAGTCATTTAGAAAACTTATAATACTATGATAATATAAAATTATTTTGGTACACTTATATTTAAAATTTTAGCACAAAAATTCTTCCAATCAACCCTAAAACAGCTTAAGTCTCGGGAAAATTCACTGTAGCACTGGGCAGGCCGACCCGTCACGCAATTAACTCGTCTAGGTCTTTTAGAAATTAAAAAATTGGTTGAGCCAAAAAGGGCGAGCCAAGACCGCCCAAAGGCCGCCGAGAGGAGCACGGCGAGGTCTAACTACAGCGACGGTCAACGGTCAATGAACAGTGCATGGTCAAGTCAACCCGACCAGGTGATGAAATCCCGGTCAAGGAAGAGGAGAGCCAGCCCCACAGAGGCTCGAGAATTAAACAGGGCAAGTTCCTTATAAAGCGGTGCGCCGACTTTAGTTATGTAGTGTGGGACTAAAAATCCCCCCTTATAACTTCGGCAGGATCCAAAGGCGCAGATCAAGCACGCCTAGATCCAACGCGCGAGATTGAAATCGAACGGTTGTTTCGCGAGTTTAATCGGTGCCGTTCGTTCAGCGCGCTGATCCAACGCTCCCGATCAAAATCGAACGGCTGTTTCGTAAATTTGATCAGCGCCATTCGATTTTGGGCCCGGAACGGACGGTGGCTACTTTCTGTCCGTTGCCCAAATGGCTAGTTGTTTTTTAGGAGCCGTTGAAGGTTTGTTTTTGAGCTCAATTTTAAGCTCTATAAATAGGGAAGAATTAAGATTTATTTAGTTTACCTTTGCTAAATTCTTTCAAAGATTTCAGATCTCAAATTCGAGCAATCACAAGCAAAAACGGTGCCTTCAAGCTCAAAAGGAAAACTGCAACAAGGCGCTTGAAATTAGAGGTTCATGATTTAATTTTTCTCATTTCTATCCTTCTAATTTTTCAATTGTGTGTGCCTCCCTTTTCTCCTATTTCTCCTAAGTTCTTTTTGCCAATCGTTGTATTTTTCGTTTTGGGGTAAGGGCATCCCGGCAGTAGTGCTAAAGCCCCAGGTTTGAGTTGAGCCCGGAGAAAAACTCAAGTAGGTTTGGGATTAGTTGTAGTAAAAATCCCAAGTAGGTTTGAGGTGAACCGTAGGAAAAACCTCACTTGTAATTGGTGCATTTAGTGGATTTTTCCCAACACCGGTTGGGGGTGGACGTAGACTCGTTTTTGAGTCAATCCACCTAAAAACTTTTGTGTTCAAATTTGTTTATTCGTGCTTAAAACTTTTAAGTTTTAATTTTGAAAGTTATAAAATTTTTAAATACACAATTCACCCCCCCCCCCCTCTTGTGGGATTTCCTTAGCACAAAACACTTCCATAAGTTGAACAATAATAATTATAATAATAATAGTAATAACAACAATGATAACATCAAGAGGAAGAGAAAAAAAAGTGGAAGAAGAAGAAGAATAAGAAGAAGAAGAAAAAGGAGAAAGAGTAGGAGTTGAAGAAGAAGAATAATAAGTAGAGGAAGTAGAAGAGGAGGAGGAGAAGAAGAAGAAGAAGAAGAAGAAGAAGAAGAAGAGGAAGGAGAAGAAGAAGAAGAAGAAGAGGGAGAAGAAGAAGAAGGAGGAGAAGAAGAAGAAGAAGAAGAAGAAGAAGAAGAGGAAGAAGAAGAAGAAGAAAAAGAATAAGAAGAATAACGAGAAGAGGAAAAAGAAGAATAAGATGATCAAGAAGAAGAACAAGAAGAGGAAGTAGAAGATGTAGAAGAAAGAGTAGAACAAGGAGAAGAAGAAGAAGAAGAAGTAGATGTAGAACAACAACAACAAGAAGAAGAAGAATAAAAAGGTTGATTTAGAAGAAGTATAAGTAAGAAGAGAAGAAGAAGAAGAAGAAGAAAAATAAAAAGGAGAAGATGATGAAGAAGAACTAGTAGTAGAACAAGAAGGAGGAGGAGGAGGAGGAGGAGGAGGAGGAGCAGAAGATGGAGGAGAAGGAGAAAAAGGAGAAGAAGAAGAAGAAGAAGAAGAAGAAGAAAAAGAAGAAGAAGAAGAAAAATAAGAAGAAGAAGAAGAAGAAGAGGAAATAGAAGAAGTAGAAGAAGAAGAAGAAGAAGACGAAGAAGATAATGATGATCAACAAAAAGAACTGGAAGAGGAACAAGAAGAAGAAGAACAAGAAGAATGGTAATAATAATAATATAAATAATAATAATAATAATAATAGTAATAATAAAAAGAAGTTGAAGAAGAAGAAAAAAAAGATGTAGAAGAAGGGGATGATGAAGGAGAAGAAGAAGATGATGAAGAAGAAAAACAAGAAGGAGAAGAAGACAAAGAAGAAGAAGATGAAGAAGAAGAAGAAGGAGGAGGAGGAGATCAAGAAAAAATAGAAGCTGAAAAAGAAGAAGAATAATACCAATAATAACAATAAGATTAATAATAATAATAATAATAACAATCGTAATAATAATAATGATAATAATAATAATAATAACAATAAGAAGAGGAACAAGTGGAAGAAGTAGGAGTAGAAGAAGAAGAAGAAGAAGATGAAGAAGAATAAGAAGAAGAAGAACAAGAAAAATGATAATAATAATAATAATAATAACAATATGAAAAAGAAATGAAGACGAATAACAATTAGAAGTAGAAGAAGATGAAGGAGAAAAAGAAGGAGAAGAAGAAGAAGATGAAGAAGAAGAAGAAGAAGAACAAGAATTAGAAGAACACCAAGAAGAAGAAGGAGAAGAAGAAGAAGAAGGAGAAGAAGAAGAATAAGAAAAAGAAGAAGAAGAATAATAATAAGAAGTAGAAGAAGAAGATGAAGTAGAATAAGAAGAAGAAAAACGAGAAAAGCAAGAAGAAGATGAAGAAAATGATGAAGAACATGAAGGAGAAAAAGATGGAGGAGAAAAAGAAGAAGAAAGAAGAAGAAAGAAAAAAGGAAGAATGAGTGGAAGATGAAAAAGGGGAAGAAGAAGAAGAAGAAGATGATGGGGAAAGGAGGAGAAGAAGAAGGAGAAGAAAAGGAAGCTGAAGAAGAAGAAGGCAAAGAAGTAGAAGAAAAGAACAAGAACAAGAAGAATGATAGTAATGATAATAACAATAATAAGAAGCAGAAAAAAAAAATGAAAAAAGAAAACAAAAAGAATTAGAAGAAGGAGAAGGAGAAGGAGAAGGATAAGAAGAAGAAGAAGGAGATGGAGTAGAAGAAGAAGAAGAAGAAGAAGAAGAAGAAGAAGAAGAAGACAAAGAAGAAGAAGAAGAAGATGATGATGAAGAAGAAGAGGAAAGAGAGGAAGATGAAAAAGAAGTAGTAGTAGTAGTAGAAGAAGAAGAACAACAAGAAGAAGAGGAAGAAGGAGAAAAGAAGAAGAAGAAGAAGAAGAAGAAGAAGAAGAATAACAAGGAGGAGGAGAAGAAAAACTTTAAAAAGAAGAAGAAGAAGAAGAAAAAGAAGGAGAAAAAAAAGATTAAGTAGTAGTAGAAGAAGAAGAAGAAGACGAAGAAGAATAATAATAATAAAAATAATAATAAGAATAATAACAAGAAGAAAAAGAAGATGAAAAAAAAGAAAACAAAAGTAGAAGAAGAAGAAGAATAAGGAGAAGACAAAGAAGAAGAAGAAGAAGGAGAAGAAGAGGAATAAGATGAAGATGAAAAAGATGCAAAACAATAAGAACAAGAAGAACAAGAAGGAGGACGAGAAGAAATAGAAGAAGAAGAACAAAAAGAGGAATAAGAAGGAGAAGAAGAAAAAAAAGTAGGAGAAGAACAAGAAAATGAAGAAAAAGTAGAAGAAGAAGAAGAAGACAAAGAATAATAGTAATAACTATAATAATTATAATAATAATAACAATAATAATAATAATAATAATAATAATAATAATAATAATAATAACAACAACACTAATAAGAAAAGGAATGAGCAGAAGAATACGAAGTAGAATTAGAAGAAGAAGAACAACAAGAACAAGAAAACGAAGGAGAAGAAGTAAAAGAATAAGAGTAGGAAGAAGAAGAAGATGAAGAAGAAGCAGAAGAAGAAGAAGAAGAAGAAGAAGAAGAACAAAAATAAGAGGGAGAAGAAGGAGAACATGAAAAAGAAAAAGAAGAAGAAGTAGTAGAAGAACAACAAGAAGAAGACAAAGAAGAATAGTGATAACAACAACAACAATAATAATAATAATAATAATAATAATTATTATTATTATTATTATTATAATAATAATATGAAAAGGAAGGACAAGAAGAATACGACGTAGAATAAGAAGAAAAAGAAAAAGAATAAGAATAAGAAGAAGAAAAAGGAGAACAAGAATAATGAGTAGAAGAAGGAGAGGAAGAAGAAGATGAAGAAGAACAAGTAGAAGAAGAAGAAGAAGTAGAAGAAGAAAGAGAAGAAGTAGAAGAATAAGAAGAAGAAGAATAGGAAGAAGAAGAAGAAGAAGGAGAAGAACTAGATGAAGAAGATGTAGAAGAAGAGGAAGACGAAGAAGAAGAAAAAGAAGAATGAGATGAATAATAATAATAATAGTAATAGTA
>JAIUJO010000140.1:17500-65000 GCA_023846275.1 Vanilla planifolia
AAGAAGTAGAAGAAGAAGAAGAAAAATAAGCAGGAGAAGGAGAAGAACAAGAAAAAGAGAAAGAAGAAGAAGTAGTAGAAGAAGACAAAGAAGAATGGTGATAACAACAACAACAACATTAACAATAATAATGATAATAATAATAATAATAATAATAATAATAATAATAATAATTATTATTATTATTATTATTATAATAGTAATAATAAGAAGGGGAAGAAGAGCACCAAGTCAAAGAAGAGCACCAAGAAGCATAAAAGGTGTCCAGATGTGTCCCCAACATGTAATGAATTACTAGTTGGAGAATAGAGTTATATTGTAGACTTAGTCAACAAGTTGTACTGGAAGTTTGTATAACTAATGGTCAGGTGGGAGTGGATTTGAATGATAGTGAAATACAGGAAGACTCTATATCCACTGAGAGTGACACTGTCATGGGATATCCTAGATAGTTGGAAGAGACAAACTCCTACGTGGGGATGGAGTGAACAATAGTCATTGCTTAAGGCAAAATAGGTGGAAGTAGTGCTATACCCTTATGTTTGATGAGTCAAGTATAAATGTTTATATCCCATATGGGCTTTTTTTAAGTGAAATTATTAATATTCAATTAAGTCAAGCCATGAACTTTACATGTCTAAAATAGTGGTCCTCAAGGCTCTTGGAGTCATTTTAAGCTTTAAGAAAATTAAAGACATGCACTAAAACTTTAATCCTTGAATTTCTCTTTATTTTTCTTTAATTTGATATGTCCAAATTTTGAGATGATGTGGTAGACTAGTAGTATTAGTATTTGAAAATGTTATAAGTTTAATAATTTTTGAATTTTATTTTTTGGGCAAAGCATTATTGATAAAAAGTATAAACATTGGTATTTGATTTAAAAATTTTTTTAAGAAGTATTTTTTAAGAATTTCTTTTCATAGTCACTTAGGACATTTGTAACACTATCATAATATAAAACTATTTTGGTACACTTATATTCAAACTTTTGGCACAAAAAATCTCACAAAATACTATAAATCCACTTTAGTTTTGGGATTTTTCACTGTAATATTGGGCTGGTCGACCCAACCTAATTGATGGTCCATCAAGGCTTTAGGGATTTAAAAAAATAAAATAAAAACTATTCGATAGACCCTAAAGGGGCGAGCGTATCCCGAAGGTGAAGGAAGAAGGCCATAGCAAAGCTGAACGGAACAGTGTGAAATCAGCCCGTAGGGAAAACTGAATGAAACAATGTGAAATTAAGTCAACCAGGAACAAGTGATCGAAGCTTTGTTGAGGAAGGGGGAGCAAACCCCAAATGGCTCAAGAGACATACGAATCAGAATCGTTATAGAAAGCAATGACAACGTCATTTTGGCAATATGGGACTAAATTCTCATTTGATTATCAAAGAAGGATAAGGCCAGACGCGATCGGGTAGCTGATGAAGGCGGAAGGGCAGGCGCGTTCAGATGGCTTATGTTAATCATGGTAAAATGCTGCATTTAAATAGTAAAATGACAAGCAAGAGATTCGAACCTGAGGCAGATTTTTGAGGCATTATAGATTACTTCAATGAGTTTCTAATTCAAGTAATTTTTGGACATATTATACTAATACATGTAGGATAACCTATGCGCGATCGAATGGCCCAGATCAAGGCCACCTAGCTCCAACGACCAAGATTGATCTTAAATGGTAAAATCAGGATCCAATCAGAAATGTCTATTTTAGAGTCCAAATAGAACAGTGACTACTATATGTCGATTACCCAAATGACGAGTTCATTTTAGAGCAGTTGGGAGTAAATTTAGAGCTAAAAAATTGAGCTCTATAAGTAAGGAAGGATTAAGAACTCTAAGAAGTTACCATTGCTAAGTTTTTAAACCTTTCAAATCATAATTTTGAGTTATTTCAAGTGCAAATAGTGCTTTTGAACTCACAAAGTGAATGTTAAAAGAAGGAACCCAAAAATTGTTGGTTTTGCTTCAACTATTTTTAATTTCAATTCCTCTTTCTTTTTTAATTTTTTTTGGAATTTTTATTGTATTTAGTGTACCTCATACTTTTTTTAAATTGTCTTAAGTTTATATTTTATTGTCAATTTTTGTATTTGTTTCCTTGGGGTAACGGCATCCCGATAATTGTGTAAAAACTCAGGGTTTGAGTTGAGCCTAGAAAAAACTCAAATAAGTTTGGGATTAGCTGTAAGTAAAATTCCATGTAAGTTTGAGGTGAGTCGTATGAAAATCCTCGCTTGTAATTTGGTCATTTTTAGTGGCTTTTTCCCAACACTAGTTGGGGGTGGTCATATGGTCGATTTTGAGTCAAACAACCTTAAAAATCTTCTGTGTATAATTTTACTACACTTTCTTGTACTTGCATAAAAATTTATGTTTTAATTTAATAAAAAATTGAAAGGAAATCTCAAAATAATATTTACAACAATTCATCCCCCAACTTGTGGGTTTATTTTAAGCACAAAGAACTTAAATATTTATCAGAGTGAGGAATCCAAAATTGTGCGAGTAACATCATGTGGGACATCTGCTAGTGTTAAGAGACAGTTTTCTCACATTTTCTGTGGTTTTGAGATTTTGGGTTTTATGGCTTTCTCTTTGGTTGATAAGAGTGTAACCTTGTGTAAAGGATTTTCTTCAAATCGGCCTCCCTTGTTTAAAGAAAAATTTTACTTGTATTGGAAAACTCCTTTTAAAATTTTTATTCAATCTATCGAATTAGAGTTATGGGAAGTTATGACTAAGCCTTGTGAGCTTAATGTTGAGCACAAAAATTTGGTTCAATTGAATGCTAGGGCCTTGATCTATCTTTAATGTGGAATTTCTCCTAGTGAATTCACATAAATTATGAATTTTCATACGGCATTTGAGGTATTGGAAAAATTCAATGTAACTTATGAGGGCACCTCACAAGGGAAAGTGACAAATATCAACATCCTCATGCATGATTGAACTTTTTTAGAATGAATCCTGATGAGATTAGTAAAAGTGTATTTTAAAGATTTAATAACATTATAAGTGGTTTGGCAAATCTTGAGAGGGCATTCTCAAATGGTGACCTAGTAAGGAAAATCTTGAGAATCCTTCCAAAGGAATATGACCCCCTTGTAATAGCTATTAAAGTGGCTAAAGATATTAACAAACTTTCATGGGATGAACTCCTTGCAGAACTTCTCATTGTCAAAATAGAGATGACAAGGGAGACTTACGAAAGAGGCCTCTATAAGCAAGCTAAAGTATGAAAGGAAGAAGGAAGAACCCATGGCCTTCAAAGCCACCAAATGTGATTTGGATTCCACTTCCACCTCTTCCATGGATCTGGAGAATGAGGTAAGTTCTCATGTTAACAGTTTAGGAAAAAATTTGGCAAAATGTTTTCTTAATAGGAAATGGAAGAAGATAGCAACAAGGAGAGGAAGAGGTCACTAACTTGTTTTAAGTGTGGTCAAACCAATCATATTAAACAAGAATGTCCAAAATTCAAGGACAAGCATATGAAGGAGGAAAAGAAGAAGAAGAACAAGAAGAACTTGAAGAAAATGAAAGCTTTCCAATATACATGGAATGCTTCTAAAGATTTGGATATTTTAAGCTCAAGTAGAGAAGAAGAGGGGATGATTTGATTATGACAAATGAGGCAACTTCAATATCTTCCAGTGAAGAAGAAGAAGGAAATGAGGTAAGCTCTTGGACAACAGATATTCTTGAAAGTAATTATAATGAAATTATGAATACGTTGACTTCTTTAATGAGTACTCATAAAAAATTAAAAATGGCTTACAAAGAAAAGTTGAATTAATTGATTTTGTTATCAAAGAAGATGAAAAGAAAAGTATAAAAAATCAACATGTATGTGACGAAAAGGCTTCCTTTATCATTGAGAATACTTCTTTAAAGCACGATATTTTTTTTTAAAAGAAAAAAATACTATTTTTTGAGCATGCTAAAGTAAGAAAAACTTCACATACTTTTTATGCTTAACATGCTTATTGTTCTTCACATGTCTTCAATTTTAAAAATCTTAAATACATAAGTAAGCCTAGGCCCTCAAATATTGTTTTTTTTTATTGTTGTAAACCTAGATATACTATGAAAGATTGTTTTTAGAAGAAATATGTATGCACAAAAAAAAATTTTAGATGGATTATTAAGAATGAGAACATGCAAGCTCCATTAAGTGCTCAGCCATAGCTTACTTGGGTTCCTAACAGTAGAACATGGAATACTAAGAGACAATTTCTCCAAAATAATTGGAGACATTCTAGGATAGCCTTAGGACATTTAAAAAGTTTAAATTGATGATTTAATTTAATGGTATGCTTTTAATTTAGATTTTACACCTTATATAGTCAAAACCAAGAATAAAATCAAAATCTAAATCTTAGGTATTCATCTATTAGAAAAGCATATAGAGTCTTTAATCTAAAATCTCATAAGGTAGAGTAAACAATATATGTTGTGCTTGATGAGTGTATCTAACTAGTTAGTGAGAAGCATTAAAAGATGAAATAAAATTAGTAAAGAACTTAGATTTGAATAAGAATGAAGAAAAATAAGAAAATCTAGAAGTAGAAAAAGGAAAAAAAAAACAATTTACCTAAAGAATGAAATTTGCAACCACGCATCCAAAGGATTTGATTATTAAGAGATGATTTACTAATTGTTCAAATTTATATTTTGGTAGTACAAAAGAAGAAATGTGTAGAGAATTTGGAGATTTTATGACTAAGAAATTTGAAGTGAGCATAATTGGTGAGATAACATTTTTTTTATTATTGCAAATAAGATAACAACTTGGACACTATGGTTTAGAAGTCACATATACCTATTAGAATTGATAACACTAGTGCATTAGTATTAGCCAAGAATCAAGTTCATCTTTCTAAGACTAAGCACATAGATGTTATATATCACTTTATTAGAGACTTAGCGGCAAAAGGATTAGTAGAATTTGAGTATGTTCACACTAAGCTTGGATTGACTCACTTTTTGTACCAAACCCTTACCATCGAAGCAATTTCAAAAATTGAGAGAATAATTAGGAGTTTTAAACATTGCTTATGGTTCACTCCCTTTTGATGATGTCAAAGGGGGAGAATAATTAGGAGTTAGGGAGAGAATTAAGATAGGGAGAGCATATTAATTCTTAATTTCTTCCTTAAAAATTTATTTCTATTTTCTTTGTCACATTTTTGTAAAAAAAACATTTATTTCATGCCATCATCAAAATGAGGAGAATGTTACACCCTTGTGTTTGACGAGTAAAGCTTAAATTTTTATATCTCATATGGGCTTCTTTTATGTGAAATTGTTAATATTCAACTAGGTCAAGCCATAAACTTTAAATGTCTAAAATAGTGGTGTTCAAGGCTTTTTGAGTAATGGCAAGTTTCAAGAAAATTGAAAACATGCATTAAAATTTTTATACTTGAATTTCTCTTTATTTTTCTTGAATTTGATATGTCCAAATTTTGAGATGATGTGGCAGACAAGTAGTATTAATATTTGAAAATATTATAACTTTAACATTTATAGAATTTTTATTTTTGGGCCAAGCATTATTGATGAAAAGTATAGACATTGGTACTTGATTTTTTTAAAATTATTTAGGAATTATTTTTCACAAATTTCTTTTCATAGTCACTTTGGACACTTGTAACACTATCACAATATAAAATTATTTTGGTACACTTATGTTCAAATTTTTGGCACAAAAATTCTAAGAAAACACTATAAAACCTCTTTAGTTTTGGGATTTTTCTCTGTAATAATGGGCTGGTCATCCTGACCTAATCGCTGGTCCATCCAGGCTTTAGGAAATTAAAAAAATAAAATAAAAATTATTCGATAGACCTAAAAAGGGTGAGTGTAGCCCGAACGGGAAGGAAGAAGGCCGCAGTGAAAGCTAAACGAAACAGTACAAAATCAGCTTGTAGGGAAAATTTAATGGAACAGTGTGAAATCAAGTCAACCAAGACCAAGCGAATAAATCTTTGTCGTGGAAGGGGGAGCCAACCCCAAACGGCCTGAGAGACATACGAATCAGAATCTATATAGAGAGCTATGGCAACATAATTTTGGTGATATGAGGCTAAATTCCTATCCGATTATCAAAGAAAGATAAGGTCATAAGCGATCGACTGGCTAAGGTTAATGAAGGTAGAAGGGCATGCGTGATCTGATGGCTTAAGTTAATCAAGATAAAATGCCTTAAATAAATAGTAAAAGGACAGGCAAGTGATTCTAACCTGAGGCAGATTTGCGAGATGATGCAAAACCACTATAGGAAGTTTCTAAATCAAGTAATTTTTTGACACATTATACTCATACATGCGGGACAACTTATGCGCGATCCAATGGCCCAAATCAAGGCTGCCAAGATCCAACAAAAAAGAATGGTCTCGAATGAAAAAATCCATATTCAATCAAAAACATCTATTTTAGGATCCAAATCTAACGGTGACTGCTATGTGACCATTACACAAATAGTTAGTTCATTTTAGATACATTGGGAGTAGATTTAGAAGTCAAATTTGATCTCCATAAATAGGAAGGGATGAAGAACTTCAACAGGTTACCATTGCTCAGTTCTCAAGCTTTCAAATAACTATTTTGAGTTATTTTAAGTGCATACAGTGCTTTCAAACTCACAAAGTGAAAGTTACAAGAAGGAACCTCAAAATTGGAGGTTTTGTTTCAACTATTTTCAATTTCTATTCCTCCCTAATTTTAATTTTTCTTTGGAATTCTTTTTGTATTGAGTGTGCCTAATACTTTTTTAAATTGTCTTTAGTTTTTAATTTATTGCCAATTTTTGTATTTGTTTCGTTGGGGTAAGGGCATCCCAACAATTGTGCAATGGCTCGAGGTTTGAGTTGAGCCCCGAAAAAACTCAAGTAGGTTCGGGATTAGTTGTAGGTAAAATACCAAGTAGTTTTGAGGTGAGTTGTACAAAAAACCTCGCTTACAATTTGGTGATTTTTACTGGCTTTTTTCCAACACTGGTTGGGGTGGATGTAGGCTTGATTTTCTGTCAAACCACCTTAAAAATCTTCTGGTTAATATTTTACTACTCTTTCTTATTCTTGCTTAAAAATTTAAGTTTTAATTTAAACAAAAAATTAAATGAAAATATCAAAACTATATTCACCACAATTCACCCCCCCCTTGTAGGTTTATTTTAAGCATAAAGAACTTCAAGTAGGGATAGCGACAACTCTATAAACAATGGAGCACTGGGTCACAGGAACATTCAAAATCATACTAATGTGGATTAGAATAAAGAAGGGCAGAATAATGTGAAGCAAAGGGTGGGTTATGGTGAGGGTGGTAAATAGGATAATTCCAATAAAGTAAGCTTTGAGGATTTGCTGATAGCTAAAATGAACTCAAATAGTATAACTACAACAACCACTGAAAGGCTTTCTTATATAGATGTGAAAGAGGTTATTGCTAAGATGACTGATTATGTAGTACATGATGAGATTATTATGTTAGATTTAATGTGTAGTAGATGTTTCATTAGTTCAATCTGGTGGGGAGAGTCTATGGCAATACCCTCCATTTATGCATTATTGCGAGTATTTTACAGCTTTGGTTAGGGCATTTCAAAAACTTTAGAATATTGAAGCTATCATCAGGTTGTCTTCATTTGGATTCAATTGAAGATAAGAATGAGGTGTGGCATAAGGGACCTTGGTGGTTAACGGGACAAACCATGGGGTTGGATATATTGACCCTTGAATTCAGGTCGAGTGGCGTAACTGTAATGTGTTCTTCAGTGTGAGTGAGATTCCCAGTGCTTCCTATCTTATGTTTAGACACAAAAATTTTTATTTATTGCTAAAGCTATTAGGGAACAAACTTTATTGGATGGATAGACCACTGATTCGCAATGATCCTCGTATGTTAGGGTGTTTGTGAGGATGGATCTCTTAAAACCTTTGAAGTCGAGAATGTGGTTGAGTGGGCTATTGGGAAAGACATTCCAATCTTTTTAGTATGGGGGCCTTCTTAAGATGTGTTATGCTTGTGGCCATATTGGCCACAGATCAATGTTCAACAGAGGGGAATGGAGTTGATTTAACAGAGGAAGTGGAGGGGAATATAGTGGATGGGAAGGAGGAGACTGATAAAACATCGCAAACAAATCAAGAACCTCATCAACTAAGCACTCAAATGGATAATGGAGCAAGAAAAGAGCTAAGCCCTTGGATGCTAGTGCAACCGAGAAGAAAGAGGACTGTAATGCCTGTGCAAGGAAGATTTCAAAATCCCATATCTACTCTAAACCTTCAAAGGGACCCAAGGGGATGGTTAATAATGGTGAAGGAAGGTACCCAGGTAGACATAGAAGTGTCTCTATTACAAGGGATAGGGAACCTTTCAAACAAGTATGTACCTATAAGGATACATTAAGGAGGGAAGCTATAAAGCAAGTGACTAAATTTTTCAAAGGATACTAGCTTAGAAAGAAGTCAATAAAGGAGGACACCAACGGGAAACGAAGATTGCACCAGGGTGGTGACATGGTTGGGTGAGGTTCAAGCCATGTGGCTATTTAAAACTAAATGGAGAGAGAGAGAGGAACCTCTCAGCTATAGTTCATAGGCTACAACTTTGTAATGTAATGTGTTTTGTGATGGAGTATTGAGGTGCAAGTTATAGTGAGCAGTGTATGGAATGTGTTCATGTCTCTAAGAAGAGTGATTGGTGTTTATTCATTTGGCTGAAAGTGGAGGATGTATAAAATTTAATGGTGAGGGAGGGGAACTACTTAGCTGTATTTTGTGGGCTATAGTATTTTCAATGAAATGTGTTTGGTGATGAAATGTAAAGGTGCAAGTTATAATGAGAGGTGAAGGGACTACATTCATTTCTCCAAGCAAGGTGATTAGTGTGTTTGCATTTGGCTAAAAGTGGTGGATTCTATCCTTAGTTACTACTACTATAGTTGCTGGGAAATTTTGTTGATAACGAGCTGAAAAGTTGCTTTGAGACATGCTCGATACTGTATTAGAAGGCTATGCAACTCTTCTTGCATTCAAGGATGGGCACAAAGTGGGCAGCAGGCTAAGGGGAATTCAACAAGGTGTTGGAAATGAAGATGAGAAGTTTGCTAGAAATTAATAGTGTGGTTTTGTATAGTGCTGATGCTCATTTTTGGGTCATACAATTGAGGAAGTAGGGAATGAATGAGGATGCAGCATTGGATGTAGCTATACAGAATGTAGAAATAAAAATGCGGATGGCTTAGTGCAATTGGTGGAGGTGAAGTTGCTGCTGGAGGATAGCTGTAGCATTGGAAAATGGCAAGAGGTAGTGAATTTGGCTACTGTTATGAACTCTTTAAGCCATGATGGCATTCTATTAGGAAGTGAATTACTACTGGAGTGGTGCTGAACATGTGCTTGGTGGCATATCATAAACAGTATGAATGTGAGGAGGTAGGCAGCATGTTTTTGTGAAGATAAGAGGCTGCTAAATTGTTATTGGTGAAGTCTACTGAGGTACGGTGCTTGTTGTATGATGAATTAAAAAAATGATAAGTGCAAGAATGAAGGGAGATGCTATAGATGTGAAGTTGGAGGGCACTCTGGAAATAAGTAGAAGTTCAAAAAGATAAAATAAGCTATGGTTTTTTCTTGTAGCTAGTTCTAAGGTCCAAATGGGATTGCTAAATGCTGAGATGTTTGGGCCATAAAATGTTGGACACGATGTGTGGAATTATGTGTTTAAAGCTTCTTTAAATGCTTTGTTGGAAGTGGGAACTGGATGTACACCTCAAGTGGAAGTGTTACTAGTATGTTGAAAGCTTACCTATTATTAGTGGGAGATAATAGAGGTTGCTATACTTTCTTATTGCCAAAAAATATTAAATTCATTGTATGTAATATTAGAGGAATAAGGGATAATAAATTGAGGGGTTATTTGTAATGGTTTTTAAGAACAAGGAGTATTACAGTAGTAGCTTTTGTTGAAACCAAGGTGAAGAAATTAAGTAGGAGAGATGCAAATTTGTTGCTTTGCAAAGATTTGGAGTTTGTAGTGCAACCATCCACTAACTTGCCCTTAGGGAATGCGGTTCTATGGAGGAGCTGAGTGAACTTTAAAGTTATGAATATTTTGGTCCAAGTACTTGTAGTGCAGGTAAAGGTAAGGAAGGATAGGTTGATAAAATGTTGTGTATTGTATGCATCCAAGAAGCCTAGTAAGAGGAATGCTGTGTGGGAGATCTTGAGAGAGAAGGCTAGAGGTGGGGAACCAATGATTGTGGTGGGGGACTTTAATGTTTTAATGTCATAAGAGAAGAAGAAAGGAGGGAAGAGTTTTAGGAGTGGGCAGGGCCAACAGAAGTTTTCTGAAATCGTGCTAGAATTGGAGTTGACTAACCTTGGATATGTAGGTAATAGGTAAACTTGGTGCAATGGGAAAGGAGGTGCTTGAATATTGTAGAGGCTGGATAAAGTGCTAATGAATCTCTAGAGAATAAAGGACTTTCTCACAACTATAGTTATGCATTTGTTATGCATTGGGTCAGATCATTGTTGATTACTTATTAAGTTGGGAACATGTTAGGGGATAGCCACTGAAAGAAGAAATTAGTTTGAGAGTTCGTGGCTTGCATTTTCTCTAATTGTAAGGGTTGTATAGAAAGTGTAGAATAGATTAGCAAGAGGGAATCCCATAGAGAGGCCTTCAACAAAATTCTACAGATCCCTAACTGCTTTAAGTTGGAGGAGCATGACTGAGATGCATAATCTTACTGACAATTATGGTGAACTTGAAAAGAAAATCCATGGTCTACAACTCAAGGAATCTGAGGTAGGTCTTGATAATCAGGAGCATATCTAGCTCAAACATCTCATTTCTTCTTTTAACAAGGCTCGTACACTTGAGGAGAGATGGCGGTGGCAAAGAGCAAAGCTCCAAAAGGCTTAACTAGGGGATTACAATAGTAGTTTCTTCTAGGCTGCTTTGACTTCTTGGTGGAGGGATAAGAATGCATTGTAGTTAAAAGGTGATAAGGGGAGGTGGTTAGTTTCATAGATAAAACTAAGAGCTTGTTGGTGAACCATTTTGAGTCAAATTAGTGTAATACTGATGTTGATTTTCTTGCACTACAATACCAACCTTACAAATGCATTGGATTGGAATATGTAGGAATTCATACCATGTAGGTTATTGAGGAAGAAGTTATTAGAGCTATTAGATCTATAAAAAAACAAGAAACCAGGGATGGATAAGGTTACAATGGAGTTCATAGATGGGTATTAGGAGATTACTCAGGGGATATTTTGAGAGTTTTGCTACAATTGTTTCATGATAAATAGATGACAAAAGATTGGAAGGATACTCTTATTGTACTTATTCCTAAAGTGCAGTACACAGAAAGACCATAACATTTTAGGCCCATAAGTTTGTGCAATGTTATATAAAAAATAGTGGCAAGGATCATGGTGGCAAGACTAAAGATTGTTTTATCTAACCTAATTATGAAGGAACAAGGTGCTTTTGTACTTGGTAGATCTATCTTAGATAATACATTTATTGCTCAAGAAATAGCAACAAGGATGCACTATTTGGTTCCTTAAAAGGGTCATATGGTAATATAGGCATATATGGAAAAAGCATATGATAAGGTGAGATGGTAGTTTGTCATTGATATGAAGACATTCTTGAGTTCTTAGTAATATGGTGTGAGTGGGTGTATGCTTGTATCTCAGCATCGAGGTTTGGAGTGTTATTGAATGGGGTCAGGATCCCATGGATTGAGGACAAGAGA
Organism: Vanilla planifolia; assembly: GCA_023846275.1. Classification (NCBI taxonomy): domain Eukaryota; kingdom Viridiplantae; phylum Streptophyta; class Magnoliopsida; order Asparagales; family Orchidaceae; genus Vanilla; species Vanilla planifolia. Next base: position 29,294 of record JAIUJO010000140.1, read on the forward strand.
AGATTTAGGCAAGGATTCTCGTTGTCACCATATCTATTCACCATTACATTTGAATTTGTGTTTGAGTTGGTGAGGAATTATGAAGCTATGACATTAGTGAGATTTCTATGTGGGCCAACTTCTCTAATCATCTCACTTGTTATATGTTGATGATGTCATTCTATATGCTCCTACTACATGTGCTGCTGCTAGATCGATAAGATAGATTATGGTGAATTATGGGAAGTATTTTTGGTAGAAGGTAAATCTTACTAAATTTAGAGTCTATTTTAGCAATGGAATGGTGGGGAAGAGAAGAAAGATGTAGGCTGGCAAAGGAGATACCTGTTTTGACAAATTTACTAAACAAGAGAGACTTTAACTTTATCATTTAAAGAGAGGAAGAACAAGTTGCAAAATGGAGAATCAAACCTCTTTCCTTGGTAGGAAGAATTGTGATGATTAACTTTGTGCTTTTTTCCAAATTTCTACTTGAGCCATTATGTGGTGCCAAAGGGGGTGATCAATGTATTGGAAAGGATGTCTAGAAGATACTTATGGTGTGGCACTAATGAAGGACATGCGATGCATTATGTGGAGTAGAACACTATCACTATATCAAAGGAGGAGGGTGGTTTGGGTATCCATGATGTTAGTGTTTGGTAATCGGCCTTAATTATGAAGCAATACAGGAGGATATTGGCAAGAGAAGATTATGAGTGGGTAGAGGTGATGAGGAGTAAATACTTGATGGGTGAGAAGATGGGGGGTGTTCTCGGAAGGCTTCGCAGGCATGTAGACTAATTAAGGAGCCAATACCTTAGGCTGTACTAGACTTTGTTTGGAGAATTAGAGAGGGTAGGCAAGTATTTTTTGCTGAAGACAACTGGCTGGCAATTCTTGCAATCAATTGGTGGCCTACTTTCATTATTATAGAGGTAGAATGGTCGAAATTTATTAGTGAATTCATTATTGAACATGGGGAATGGGATGCATGTATTCATAAAGCTTGGCCTAATGAATTATTACTCGATAGGATGCTGCACCTTCCTTAAGCATTGAATAATAGCATGGACCAACTACTGTAATTACAAACTGAGTCCATGGAGGTGCACAAAGCTAAGCTCTACTCAACAATGGTTCAAGCTAGAATAGTGAAAAATGATGGAAGTTCACGACCAACTATAAGTAATTATAGTTGAATTTTGAAGCTCAAGGTGCAACACAAGGTGAGGATATTGATTTGGAGATTGGTTAATAATTGTATTCCTATTACTGAATGGCTATTTAAGAAGAGATTGGTGGAGTGTAGCAGCTAAATTTGGGATTATAACCATGTCGAACCTTAACAACATCTACTGTGTGAATGCTGGAAGGCAAAAGAGGTTTGGAATGTCCAATACATGAAGAATGTTACTACAGCACTTGTTCCAAACAGTAGTGGAAGTAGCAACAGCAAGTTTACATTGCAGTAGGTGTACAACATTTGTGATGCCAATGATTTGATGTGTCGAGGACATGATTCAGTATGATGTTATTGTTGCTACAGGTCATTATTACATTTGGATCAATAAGAATTTAAAAAAACACAAGGAGCAACTGATGAGTAATGCTGTCCTATAGAGAAAGATTCAAATTGACACAATGACTACAATCAAAATGTATAACTTTGCTTATCCATGTCCTATAGGAGTGCGCATTACTCATATGAGTTGAATGTAGCTTTATTTTTGGCTCCCCCAACTGGATGGATCAAAATCAATTATGATACGATGGTTCGGGATGATGCTATGGAGCTAGGAATTTTTTTTCAAAGTTCACCTTGGTAAGCCATTGCTTGTTGCTCGAAGGAGAGTTGTTCCAAAATCAAGCATAGCTATGTAGGTGCATGCCATTTTTTAGGCCTTCATATTTCTTAGGTCAGATTTCTTGTTTTATCATTTTATTTAGATGCAGTCAGGTTCTACTATTGCTATTCAGGAGGTTTACAATCTTTTATGACACCCTTCACATGGAGGAAGATTCAAAGACTCCCTCTAGTATGTTTGTGGCTTGGATACCTTTCAGTTAACCCATATCTCTAGTTAAGAAAATGCTCCAGTAGACTGAACAATGCATTATGCATGTTCATCTAATTTTAGTTGGGACTGAGGTATCCCCTTCCCAAACAAATTTTGATGCTATTGTATTCTGACTTTTTGTTTGATCCTCCATAGAGGACCTTTTGTAGGCTTTGGCCATTCATAAATTATCAATGTAACCCAAACACTTGGAGGCACGTTATGCATGTTCATCTAATTTTACTTGCGATTGGGGTATGCCCCTTCCCAAACCACCTTTGATGTTGTTAGTTTCAAGCTTTTTGTATGATCCTCCATAGAGGATGTTTTGTAGGCTTTTCCATTCATAAATTATCATTGGAACCCAAAAAATTTTATTTCTCATAAGGTGCTGATGAAGTCGAAAGAGCAATATCTATCAATCCATGGTCATCATAGTTTATGGTTGAGACTAGGACAGCATCCAATCGTCTTTGTGCCCCAAACATTTGTTCTTGATTAGTGAAAACATCTTTGGAAAATGCTTTCATAGTGGTTTGTCTTTCACAAATTGAAGAATTTCACTTTTGACTCTTAAATATGAATGCCCATGGTTGTCCCTCTTAATCATTACTTTGATATGGAAGGCCAACATAATATGATTGAAATCCTATGATGTTATCCCATACTAATATATAAATACCATTGGCTTGCTTTGAGCACTCTAATTTCTTGAAAAAAACAACACAAACAACCTAAGGCCATCGATAAAAGAATTGTAGCAAGCGATGCACACAAAAAGGTGGATCGACTGAACCAAACTTGGGTCTAACTACGAGCTTTTTAATTGCAACAACATAAATATATGCTATTGGAGCTGGAATTGTTGTGGCTGTTGTCTCCAAAATTTCGCTCCAAATGGATCCTTATTAAGGGATTTAGATTTTAGTCATTATGATTACCAGACCCTCAAGCTCCCTCTCCAAAATTGAAACCTAATTCTCCATCACCCATCACCACCATGGTAGGTGCCTATCCCACCATAGAAAGTGGTAGGGCAGAAATTTGAATGATTGATCATCGACACAGATCGTGCGATCTGGCATGTTATCATGAATCATCCATGTGCCAGGTGAAGGCCTGCTTTGACCTTTTCCCTAATAAAAGAACCCATTCCAAAAGTCAAGTTTTGTTGCACATATTAGCTCTAGAATTACTATAGTTATCTGAGTAGTAGGCACCATCGAACAAACTATAGCTGGTTTAATTAGCCATTTGCAGTTTTACGGTCTGAAATTGTTCATACTTACTCTTGCATGGCGTAATCTCTGAGACAAACATATGACTACTTGTATTATCAAATAGGTAGCATTACAATGATACAGCACCAGCCAAATCCCAATGTCAGAATTAACACGTTCATCGTGTCTTGCGATAACTCACACAAAATAAGAGCGAGTGCTCCCATGCTCGGATACCATCTACTACGTTTCGAAACATTACTTCTCGAGAATTGAATTTATGAAAGACAACCCTCTTTGGTAGAGAATGAAATGATCAAAATGAGTGATTTCCAAGTTCGTGCTAACAAGATAGTAGGGATGATTACACGTTCAATAGCATTACAAAACACCATAGTTCAACACTCTGGAGTACTGTGGCATCATAAAAATAATTGAATGGAGTTACCCATCTGATAGATAAGCAAGAAACATATGAACTTCCTCTAAAAGAAGGTTCAATCAAGTGACAAAGCCCTACTCATATAATAGCTGACCACACTAAAAGGTAGCCAAGCCATAGGAAGCAACACCACAAAAAACATCTCTTGTGCAAAATTGAACTCATGCCAATCCAATTCCGTTAGCCCATAGAGCCTTGAAGATGTGCAAAAAAGAAGTAGAAAGGGTCTTATTAGGGATAAAGGGCTTAGCTAGCACTGGCATGGCACGATAAGCAAAAGTTGGCACAACATGCAAAGGGAATAGCTTGTTGAACCAACATAAAACGATGCACAAATTACACCACTCGAAGATGCTACTTAAGCAACCCCTCGTTCCTGCATTGGCATTTCCAAGATATGATAGGTCAAAAAGAGTCACACATTTCTTGAAGAAAATGCCACCATATGGGAAAAGCCACAACAAGCAGTCCCAACAAGGGATTGAGCATGGATAACAAGGACTTGTCCAAGCACTAGGGGCACCACAAAACCTTCATTGAGACACAATGTCCAAAGTAAAAGCCAAATTGTTACAATTAGGACTGTGCATGCTTTGTGCTCCACCATAGTGGTGCACCACTTGCGCAACAACCCTACATGCTCAAACCCTAGTAGATATTACAAAACCATGTGGCAGTGCGTTGGCACTACATATGATTAAGCCATATCTCATATTGAACCTAAAATCATAGACTTTTCTTCAAGCTGAATGGAGTTCAACATGCACACTTTTTTTGCCAATGTGCATGCAAGGACAGGCCCCAGACGGGCATAGACATATGCTAGGATGAGCCGACAATGCAAGTTGCATCATTAGAGCTGGGCACTGGCTTACAGCCCAAAATGCTTAAACCCTTGCAAATAATGCACCATCCAACTTCCAATATTGATTTAGGCTTCGTAGCCTACAACATCCCTGCTTGCGAATTGTATATTACATCAGCTCTATCAAGGAGGAATGTAAGGCAACCAATAAGTAATCACCTTAGCCATGTTCCAATAGCTCGTAGCAGTAAAAATACCCCAAAAGGTTACAAATTGGGGTCCCCACACACCGTGCATGTATGTTGTTTCTAAGAGCATGCGGACTGGCACCCCGCATGCAAGTGTAGGCAGGTCACCAATCGTGCATGTGGTGAATTTGTACTATGTGTTTAAACCGTACCGAAGATTGGAACAACAATCTTACAATAGTCTGTAGACCGCATTGCATCCCACATTCCCACTTCCAAAGTGTATATTTGTAAAATTTTCATAATGGAATATGGGAAGTCTACTTATATGTAATCGCTTGATCCCTGGGGTAGTAGAATGTAGAGCTAAAAATTCCAATAAAATTTACAATTTTTTGAAGCCAAATGATGTAAGCGTATGTTGCACCTCAGTGCACACCGATAGGCCACTACACGTGGGTGCAGTGCACATGACTCTTTCACAAAACCACCAATGATCTATGAAGGATGCAACACAAAATGCATAAACCATTGCACTTGCTGAATCATCCATATTTCACTTTGTTGTAGGTTGCACAACGTCACACATTCTCACATGTAGATTGTATATTATGACAAATCTGTCAATGAATGAGGCAAGTTTACTAATAGGTAATCATCACATCCCTTTGGTATTAGACCACTGAGCCAAATATCTTGAGAAAAATTACACTTTTTTGAAGCCAAATGACATGGGCACATGTTGCACCTCAACAAGCACTGATAGGACACACTACATGCGTGAATGCACAAGCCTACCTGTAGCACCACTAATGCTCTGCGAAGGATATAATGCAAATTGCTTGAATTGTTGCATATATTTCACCATCCATCTTTCACTTCACCACAGGCCACATATCATCACATATTCCCACATGTGGATTGTATATTGCAAGAAATCTGTCAATGAAAATGGCAAGTCTTCCAATAGGTAAATGTCGTTTCCCAATGGCAGTAGCCCGTAGAGTTAAAAATCTCGATAAAAGTTACACTTTCCTACCACCAAATGACGTGAGCACACGTTGTACCTCAGTGCACATGGAGAGGCCACATCTTGTGCACATGGTGCACATGCCTACAAGCAACAGCACCAGTGCCCCACCAAGGATACAACCCAAAAAGGGTAAATCATTGCACATGTTACACTATCCATCTTTCACTTCACTATAGGCCACACAACATCCCACATTCCCATGTGTCGACTATGAATGGTGACAAATATGTCAATGAATAAGTCAATTCTACCAATAGTTAGTTTCCGTATCCTAGTGACAGTAGCTTGCACAGCTAAAAATTATAATAAACGCTACACTTTTCGCCGGCAAAATAATGCGGGCGCACATTGCACCACTTTGATCATTGATAGGCTTCTGTGCACCCATGCAGTGCACATGCATATGTGATGCACCATCAGTGCTTTGCAAAGGATACAATCCAAAATGACGAAACCATTGCAAATGTTCATCTGTCTTACACTTAGCTGTCGGTCACACAGCGTCACACATGCCCACTTGTAGATTGTATATTCAAACAGTACTATTCACGAAAGAGGCAAGTCTACCAATAAGTAATTGCCATATCCACACGACAGTAGCTCGCAAAGCTAAAAATCCTAACAAAAGTTATACTTTTCTACAGCCAAATGACATGAACACATGTTGCTCATGAGCGCACACAGATCGACCACCGTGCACTTGTGAAGTGCACATGCCTGGGCACAACATCATTTGTTCACATGCACTATGTGATTAAACCATACCAATGAATAGAATAGTAATCTTACACTAGTCTATAGGCTGGACTGTGTCCCACATTCCCATCAGCGAAGTTTATATTTGCAAAATTTCCATCATGAAAGAAGGCAAGGCTCCTTGTAGGTAATTGATCGATCCATGGGGTAGCAGTCCACATAGCTAAAAATGTAGATAAAATTACATATTTTTTAGGCCAAATTACATGGGCACACATTGCACCTCAGAGCATAGAACCCAAAATGCTTAAATCGTTTAAAAAACCATGCATCATTCACTTCGCTGTAGGCCACACAGCATCACACATTCCCACTTTTAGATTATATATTGCAATAAATCTATTTTTGAATGAGGCAACTCTACAAATAAGTAATCATCCCAACGGTAGTAGCCCATTGAGCTAAAAATCTTGATAAAAGTCACTCTCTTCTAAAGCCAAGTGATGGGAGAAGATGTTTCACCTCAGAAAGTGCCAATAGGCCAACTCACACGTTTACGGTGCACATGCCTGCGTTCAGGACCATCAGTATTCTGCGATGGATACAAACCAAAATGTGTAAACCATTGCATGAGTTGCATCATCCATCTTTCACTTTACTACATGCCACATAACGTCCCATTTCCCACTTGCAAATTTTATATTAAGACAAATCTGTCGACAAATGAGGCAACTTTACAAATAAGTAATCACCCTATCCCAGCTGCAGCAGCATACTGAGTTAAAAATCCTGATAAAAATTACACTTTTCTGAAGCCAACTAACACGGGCAGATTGTTGCACCTCAAAAAGCTTCGATAGGCCAACTCACACACGCATGGTGCATATGCCTACGTGCAGCACCAACAGTGCTCTATGAAAGATACAAACCAAAATATGTAAACCATTGCACATGTTGCACCATCCAACTTTCACTTAGGTGCAAGCCACACATCATCGCATATGCTCACTTGTTGATGGTATATTGCGACAATTCTGTCGACCAATGAGGCAAGTCTACCAATAGGTAATCATTGTATCCCCTACAACAGTAGCTCTAGAGCAAAAAATCCCAATAAAAGTTAAACTTTTCTGCATCCAAACGACACGGGTGCTTGTTGCCCCTCAGCGAGGGCAAATAGGCCACCGTGCTCATGCGGTGTGCATGCCTGTGCATAGCACCATCTATGCGTTACCACTATGTGATTAAACAATAACAAATATTGGAACAACAATCTTACACAAGTTTACATGCCACACTGCATCCCAAATTTGCACTTGTGAAGTGTATATTTGAAAAATTTTTATCACGACAGAAGGTAAGGCTACTTATAGATAATCACCCAATCCCTAGGGCAGCACCCCACAGAGCTAAAAATCCTAACAAAAGTTATACTTTTTAGAAGCCAAAATGACATGGGCACATGTTGCACCTCAGCAAGCACCAATAGGACATCATGCATGCACACAGTGCATATACCTATGTGGAGCACCATCAATGCTCCACAAAGGATACAACCAAAAATGTGTAAACTATTGCACACGTTGCGACATCCATCTTTCACTTCACTACAGGCCACATAGTGTCACACATTCGCACTTGCATATCATATATTACGACAAAATCTATTAACGAACGAGGCAAGTCTACAAATCAGTAATCACCGTATAAATGTAGTAGCTGACCACAAAGCTAAAAATCCTGATAAAATTTAAACTTTTCTATAGCGAAATGGTGTGGGAGCACGTTGCACCTCACCGCATGTCAATAGGCCACCACGCATGTGCACGTGGATCGGCCCCCCACATGGGTGCATGCTGATAGTTTCACTAGCGTGCGTTGATAGTTCCACGCATGCACGCTTGCTGATATTCTATCGTGTGCACCTACGGTGCACATGCCCACTCTCAACACCATCAGTTCTCTACTAAGGAGACAAGCCAAAACGTGTAAACCATTGCACATGTTGCATCATCCGTCTTTCACTTAACTGCAGGCTTCACTGTACCGCATATTCCCATTAGCATATTTCATATTGTTACAAATCTATCGACTAATGAGGCAAATCTACAAATAGATAATCATCGTATCCCTTGGGTAACAGCTAAATGACACGGGAGCATGTTGCACCTCGAACTTGCATGCCTCGATAGGCCCCATGTGCACACACGCTAACAAGCCCCCACCCGCACATGTGTTGATTTGCTACCATGTGCATGCACATAGTGCACATTCCATGGCATAGCACCATCAGTGCTCTACGAAGGATACAACCAAAAATAGTTAAACTGTTGCACCATCCATCTTTCACTTTGCTACAAGCTACACAGTGTCACACATGCCCATTTGCAAATTATATATTGCAAAATTTTTCTCGAGGAAGGAGGCAAGACTATTAATAGGTAATCTCCTTTTCCATGCCACAATAGCTAACAACGATAAAAATTTCTAAAAAATATTACTCTTTTGTCCACACAGAGCAGGCATAGGTTGCAGCTGTGCAACCATGTAAAGGCCCCTAGGCCTATACAGACACACAATGGTGCACGCATAGAGGTAGACCATCATGCATGCGCACAGGGAGGCCACTACATGCACACGCATTTGCACAATATGTGCCTTGCTCTAGCCATACTATGCATTGCACTAATTATCTTAGCCATTTCTATAGGTTGAACGACATTTTGCATACCCTCTCATTGATTTGTAAGTTGTGATTATTCTATCAAGAGGTTTATCACCTTATGCATGTTGCCACAGCCCACAGTGGATAGAATCCCAAAAAGTGTTACACTTTGTGTTTCCCACATTAATCGTTTAGAGGTTGTCGTTGAGCATGCAGACTGGCTGCAAGGCATGCTTAGATAGAACTGGGCATGCAAACGCACCCAAAAAGGCCCCCATGTGTGCTCAGACAGTTCCCCATGTGACTTAGAAAGGCCCTTGTGCGTGCACCCACTTTCAACCATGTCCACATGTAGAAAGAATTCTTTGTGTTTCTGTGATGCTGTATGCTTAGTGCTAAGACAGGCGCACTACTCTAGTTGCACTGGGATAGGGTTTCAGCACAACATGCACAAACCTTAGAGCAAATTGGCATGCTCATAACATCAAAACAGGCATTACTTTAAAAATGTGAACGATGTAGATAGCAAAATTTTCAAAACCTTTTTTTAGAGATTTGGAGGTCATGCCATGAATCTTCAAATTGGATATTACAAAGTGTGGCATAAGTCTTGCACCTAGGTAGAGCCACCAAGGGGTGCATTGCAATGGCGTTTGCACTGTATGCACAAAAGTGTTCGCACAAATTATTGCAATAAGAATTGCAATAAGTATCACAATAAGTATCGTAATAAGTAGAGCTAAGTCGAGCTATCAAGAGCGAGCGAGTAAGAGAGCAACTGAGTAAGCTAGTATTTTTTCTCATAAGAGAGAGGGACGAATCTACTGCAACATAGGGGTGGATCTTAATGGATCATGATAGCAAGGGCACTTTGCCACTTACAATGCCCCATCACAAATTTTAGTCTACAATGGATTCTACCTATCTTTCAATCTTAACTATCATTTCTTGTGGTGCCCATTCCATCCAACTTTCTTTGACACCAGACAAGCCTGTAGACATGTGCCCATGGGGTGCCAAGCCCCTACTAGAGGCCAACAGGCAAATGATAAGCCTAAGCATCACATCTTTGTGTGGATTCTAGCTTAGAGGCATTCAATCATAATCCTATGCATGATTGCTTTATGCCACTGGCTTTTTAACCAAGTGTGATGACAAATTGTGTGAATCAATGGTTTTTTTCTTACTATGTTGAATTACTTTCATGACACATTCATTAATAGCATAAAACTAACCTATCTCACTATGGTCTAAGCCCAACTCACGTTCTCTATTGGTGGGTGAACAATCCAACACTTGGTGAATGCTACTTCACAATGATAGGAAGATACGACATTAAAGGATCAAAAAGAAAAGTCGTTATGAATGCTTGGCTACCACGAGCCAATTGTTCCTTTGGTAACTTTTCTGACACCTCTAGCTTCAAATTTTGAAAGCCTAAAGGATCGATAGACCACACTTTCACAGTTCGTATTCAACTGGAAACCAGAATCAAACGAGCTTTTACCCTTTTGTTCCATACACGATTTTTATTTTGGTCAAGCTCATCTTAAAACACCTATGTTATCATTTAAAAGATGTGTCTCCCCAGCTAAACTCCCCATCTAACAATGTCTTCATCTTTGATAGACTCGTCGAGATGAGACTTGGAGCCAAAAGAAGGGGTTGGGCCCTACCTCTGTCTCAAGGAATAAGTAAAATAACAATAAAAAGTAGCGGTATTTAAATTTTGTTGGTAGGCCGACTCCGACTTATGCTACACCTCTCAAGTCATTTCATAAAGTCAGACTAGAGTCAAGCTCAACAAGGTCTTGTTTCCCAGCTGATTCTGTCAAGTTCGTTCCCTTGGTTGTGGTTTCATTAGATAGAGATAGGGATAATGGGAATCTCGTTAATGAATTCATACATGTCACTAATTAGATGACGAGACATTTGTCTACCTTAACAAAGACATAGTTACTCCCATCATTTACCTGTGATTAGTTGAATTTCTTCACTTTGACTTTTAGAGCACTAGGTAGGAATCCAATTACGTGAGCATCGTCGAGGACCATCACAATACTATGTTTTAATTAAATAGTTCGATTCCCAATTTTCGTAACAGTTTTGAGTTTTTTATTCGATTCCTGGAAAAGACCCTTGTAGTGGCCGCCTCTAATTAGTCCGCCAAATGGTACGTGTCGACCTGCTCTCACCGAAAAACTGGCTCGAGCAGTTTACTAACAATTGATGGATTCAAGGTTCAAATCACCTTGCCCAACCCTCAGAGCCAATCCTTTTCCAAAAGTTACGGATCTATTTTGCCGACTTCCTTTGCCTACGTTGCTCCATTGACCAGAGGTTGTTCGCCATAGAGACTTGATGATGTTATTAGTATGATTGGGCATGGATGGCACTCGGCCATCAGGATATTTAAGGGCCTCTAGATGTGCATTGGACATGGCTCAACATGTGGTGCTCTTCCAATTGCTTGGCCGTACCTCTGACTGAGCCATTTCCAGGGTCGATATGCTGTTAAGTAGAAAAAGATAACTCTTCTCGGGTATCCCACCGACGTCTCCGAACAACTTGATGTTTCCATCGACTTCCACATCCTAGCTCAAGAATTTTAATTGGACTCTCTTCCAAAGCTAGTGCCAAATAGCACTCTCCGATGGTTTCCCCCATCTCTTAGGATCGGCTAACCCATGTGCAAGTATCGTTCACATGGAACCTTTCCCCTACAACCTTCAAAGTTTTCATTTTAATATTTTTTACTACCACCAAGTTCTGCACCAATAGATGCACCACGTAGGCTGATGCCCCATGTTTTACCATGACAGTTGCACCGTCCTACTCGTTGGGGACTTGCATTGTTGTGACGACATTGGGGCTAGTTGATTCAGTAGGTGAGTTGTTATATGCTACTTAGTAGAATTTCAACTTCCATGACCATTGTCCTACCTATTTAAAGTTTGAAAATAGGTCAATGGCATTGTGTCCCCGATGCCCCTAATCATTGGCTTTACCCAATAGAACTCCTACTATGGCTCCAGCTATCCTAAAGGAAACTTTGAAGGGAACCAACTACTACATGGTTAGATGAGTCTTTCAACCCTCCACCCATGTGAGACAAACGATTTGCACGTCAGTATCGCTGTAGGCCTCCACTAGAATTTCCTATGGCTTTGCCCCACTTAGGCATAGTTCACCATCTTTCGGGTCTTGACAGCCATGCTCTCACTTGAATGTTTCACAGAAGATTTGGGTCAATTGGGGGCTCAACCATTAAATGAGGATCCCACCAATCAGCTTCATTATGCTTTCTGGACTTGCTCGTCCATCGACTGGCAAGCATGTCAGATGCCTTGGTTTGTGTTTCAAGATAGGTCAGATGGGGAGCCCACGGGCCATCACCCATGCATACGGTGCCACCATATCATGCCTCGATGGTGGTAACAATGTGATAGGACACCTTGTTGATTTCTCTTCAGGTGTTGTCCACATGGGCTCCAATCATTGTGAGGGACTAAGATGATCCACCCCTCGAGTTTTGAAACAAACCGTCATTCAACTTTTTGCATCTAGCCAAGGTGCACCGTTGGCTCCCATGTGCTTCCCTCCTGATAGTTTCAAGCACTCTTTGACTCTCTTTCCAAGGCCCATTTCATCTTTCCCTTATGGTACTTGATTGTTATTGGTCTATGGCAATTATTTTGCCTTGGATGGAATTTACCACCCAATTGGGCTGCATTCCCAAACAACCTGACTTGTTGATAGTGCCTCGAGTAATAGTAAGGTACGAGCTTAACTGGGCTCTCACCCTCCTTGGTGCCTCTTTTCCAGGGGACTCTATCCCAATCCGTCACTGAGGATGACTCTCTAGACTATAATTCAAGGGTCAGGTTGCTCAATTTCCTAACTGGGTTGGTCACATTTTGCTCACCGTTCCTAAGAGAATCATTGTAAGTTCCTTCTCCTCTGCATATTTATATGCCTAAACTCAGCATGTAGCCTCACCTAACATGGGGTTACGATTCCACACCATGGAGCATTCGATGTTGGATTGCCAAGCCTCACTAGACCTGACGATGCAAAGCATAATTTACCGCCTTGACATTTGCTCTCTTATCATGCCTAAACATGCCGACAAGATATTGTTTATCCCCTACATAGCACCAAGCTCCATCTGAAAGAAAGACACATGCTATGAAAGAACATGACATCGAACAATTGTTGCACACCCATATGTTGGACAGATTGCTCGAGCGTTCATATCTCTCGTCAATGATGCTTCCATAGGTTCACCTACGAAAACCTTGTTACGACTTCTCCTTCTTCTAAAAGATAAGGTTTAGTGGACTTCTTGTTGAGTTGCATGCATCAAACCATCCACAATGCAGCGATCCAAACCCTTCATTGAACCATTCAATCGTTAAGAGCAACGGGCGGTGTGTACAAAGGGCAGGGACATAGTTAAAGTGAGCTAATGACTCGTGGTTAATAGGAATTCCTTGTTGAAGACCAACAATTGCAATGTCCTATCCCCATCATGATGAAATTTTCAAACCATTACCTAGGCCTTTCGACCAAGGCAATGGACTCATTGAATGCATCAATGTAGTGTGCATGGGTCGAGAATATCTATGGGCATCATAGACTTATTATTGCGTCAAACTTCTATGGCCTAACTGGCCATAGCCCATCTAAGAAGTTGGACACAGGGCTTGCACCCTGCATAACTAGTTAACAAATAGAGGTCTCATTCATTAACGAAATTACCGAGATAAATCGCTCCACCAACTTAGAACGGCCATGTACAACCACATATAGAATCAAGAAAGAGCTCTCAATCTGTCAATCCTTGCTATGTCTAGGCCTGGTAAGCTTCACAGTGTTAAGTCAAATTAAGCCATAGGCTCCACTTCTAAAATTGCCCTTCTGTCAATTCTTTCTGGATGGAAGACTTTGCGAGAGTGGTGAGGGCTTCATGTCACCACATGGAGGGAAGACAGTCAATGTAGCGAGTGTGCTGGAAGCTGGGTGCAGCTGCTCAGGAAGAGGGGGTTCTTGAATATGCTTAGCTGGGGTCTACAAAGGCATGAACGTCATTGATCACTGTACATTGATTAAGAGGAAGTTTGACAGTGTGACGAGTGTGAAGGAATTAGAGTGTTGGTGCTCGTGCAGCTCCTATTGTGCGTGCATGGAGGGATGACATTAGGCCCCAATGCTCGCAATTTCAAACTTGCTGTTGAAGTACATTTTTTGGAGGAAGGTTGGCATTGAAAGTGATGCAAACACAAAGGCACGAATGCTCATGACATCAAGTTGGCATGGATGGTAGTTGAGGTGTATACAATTCACAGTGCAGTGACATGTATAGCATGATGTGTAGAGTGACATGCACGATGCATGGAGCGAAGCATGGTGCGTGGTGTACATGCATATATGCAAGGAATTTAACCTTGAATTAAAACATTTTGACTTGTTGGGTGGAGCAACGCAATCAGAATAGAAACTATGTTTCAAGTGCACATATAACTCATTTTATGCATTGTGAGGTCTGGCGGGGGCTTGGGGTGGCTTCTCGTGCAAGAATTTCTATAGTACTCTACTACATCAATTGAGTGAAATTTCATTTATTAAGGTCAATTCTAAACATGAAACTTCAAAAATTCATATAGCTCTATTTTCTTGATTGCTTTATGCTATTACTTGAAGTGGTTGTTAATTGCTGCAAGTGTTATGCTGTGTAATTTCTTTGCAATTGCTTTGCTGTGTTGTTGTGTTGGAAGTGCTGAAAAATAATTGCACAAGTTGTGTTGGCTAAAACAATTGTTAGTTGAAATAATCACTTGAAGTGTTGGTCGAAATAATTGTTGTAATTGCTTTGCCATGTTACTGTTGTCGTGTTGGAATTGTTGGAAATGTAGGGCGATACCTAAAGTATGGCTGTACAAAATAATATAAGAGCACCAAGAAGGGGAAAAGTTGTGAACATGTGTCCCCAACATGCAATGAATTGCTAGTTAGGGAATGCAATTACGTTGTAAACTCCACAAACAAGGAGGTCATATTGGCAGTCTCTACAATTGATGGTGAGCTTGGAAGTAGATTTGAATGATAGTGAAATATTGATAAACTCTGTATCTTTTGAGTGTGACACTGGGATGGGATCTACTAGAGAGTTGGAGAAAAACTCTTATATGAGGATGGAGGGAAAGGTAGTCATTGTTCAGGACATAATAGGTTGAAGCATGGGTAGCAACAAATCTATGTACAATGGATCACCATGGCAGGGCAACATTCAAAATCATACCATTATGGATTAGAATAAAGAAGGGCAACACAATATTATGCAAGGAGTGAGACATGGTGAGGGTGGTAAAAAGGACAATTCTAACAAAGTAAGCTTCAAGGATTTGTTGATAGTTGAAAAAACACAAATACTATAATTACCATAGCCACTAAGTGACCTCCTTATATAGATGTTGTAGAGTTTGCTGCTAAGATGATGGATTATGTAGTAGAGGATGAGACTTTTATGTCAGATTCGACATTAAACAGATGCAAGGAGTTCTATACGTTTGATTTGGTGGGGAGTGTCTATGATAGTACCCTCTCTTTATACATTATTGTAAGGATTTTATAGCATAAGTGAGGGCATTTCAAAAACTTTAGAATATTGGATCTATCATCTAGCTGCTTTTCTCTTCATTTTGATTCAATTGAGGATAGGAATATGGTGTGGCTTGGGGGACCTTGGCAGATAGTCAGACAAACTATGGGGCTAGATGTATGGATCCCTGAGTTTAGGCTGAGTGCCATGACTATAATGTTTGCTCTTGTGTGGGTGAGATTTCTCCTAGTGCTTCCTTTGCTACATTGGGACACAAAAAATATTTAAAGCATTGCGAAAGTTATTGGTTCCATTTTACTAGATGGATGGATTGCTAATTTACAATGATGCACTTTTACGAGGGTCTATGTGAGGATGGACCTCTTGAAACCTTTAAAGTTGGGAATATGGCTGATTGTGCCAATGGGGAAGACATTCCAAAATTTTGAGCATAACGGACTTCCTCGGATGTGCTACACCTGTGGCCATGTTGGCCACTACACAAATCAATGTTCAATTAAGGGGAAATGAGTTGACTTGATAGGGGAGTTAGAGGGGAATGTAGTAGGTAGGAAGGAGGAGACTGATGAAACATCACAATGAAACTAGGAACCTTAGCATCCAAGCACTCAATAGGATGAGGATGAAGGAGCAAAGAAAGGGCTAGGCCCTTGGATGCTAGTGAAACTAAGAAGAAGAAGGTAAAATAGTACTTTCCCATAACTACAACTACTCATTTGTCATGCATTGGGTCAGATCACTACCCCTATTAAGTGAGGGACACATCAAGGGATGGACACTGAAAGAAGAAATAAATTTGAGTGTTTTTAGCTTGCATTTCCATAGATTGTAGGGGTTGTATAGAAAGTGTGGAATAGATCTACAAGAGGGAATCCCATAGAGAGGCTTTCAACAAAATTCTACAAATCCCTAACTACTTTGAGTCACATTAAAGAATATTTTGAATTACATAGTAATATAACCAAATGAATCAAAAAAATTGAAAAAAGAGATAAGTTTTTTGTGAAAGTTAAATTCCAATAGATTAATAAAATTTAACATAGAAACTACCATCATCAAATGAGGTAAAAATTGAATTGCCTTTTAAAAGTTGCATAAAAAAGGAAAATAAATGTTTTTAAAATATAGAAATGATTTTTTTAATTAGATAGAGCTTGTTGAGATGAGTCCAAAGACATTCTCTTCATCAATATAAATCCTCATCCAAAATTACTGCAAATTTAAAATAAAATAATCATAAATAACAAAAAAATATTTTTTTGAACAAATGTGATAAGTTGAAAATAGGTAATGTAATGAAACAGAAGAAGTGTGATGGTCTAGCTAAAATGATTTATACTTACATAGGAATTTACACAATAAATAAAAAATTTGAAGATATCAGATAAATTTTGTTGGAAGCTCACATTCCAAGTTATGATGGAGTTCAAGCACAACGTCCTTAATTATCAAATTAAGAAAAAAATAATGCCTTATATAATGTGCATAAGCATAAGAGAATTGTTATCTTAAAAATATATAAATGAATATAATTGGATAGAGGTCACCAATTTGAGTCTATTGACATTTGTTTCATCTCAATCAAAGCACATTTTGAGTTCTTGTAAAAAGCCATATGTAAATTGGGAAAAATAACAAAAAATTTTGACATTAATATTAATAAAATATATATATCAAAGCTGAAATGAGGAAAATTGAAGCATTATATTATAAGCAAATCATAGTGATGCAAAGGCCACATGAGACAAGAATTAGACTTCCATAATAGTACTTCCAGATCAAAGCAAAAGAAAAATATTTAAAGAAATTAGATAAGTTATATGATAAAGTTGCCTTCCTAGATATTAAGAAGATCAATAATGATATATTAATACCAATCAAGATTTCTAGAAAATAATGTTAAAACACTAGAGAATTGAATATATAATAGCAAAAAATGAATATCTACTTTGATAATTCTCGATGACACGAGTCAAATGAGATCTGCTTCATGCTATCCAACCGCTTTTGGAATTACTACAAGTTCACAATGTTAATAAGCATAAGTAGTATTAAATTTATTCTTTAATTTTTTGTAAATATTGATAAATGCTAAAAAAAGATAAATTTAAATAATGTAAGTTAACAAAATCAAAGTAATATACGTGTCATAGGTTGAGATGACTTGATTTTCATTTTAATAGAAATTTTGTAGGTAAGGGGCATTCAATGTTACTATCAAGATCAAGTGTAGCATTCTCCATTGTGAAATCTTATAAGAACTGAAATACCATCTAAAGAGTATCGCAACCCTAGAAAGCTAAATATTTAAAAAAAAAAGAAAAGAATATGTTGTTAGATAAAGCATATGATGATGAGTCCAAGGATATTTATTTCATCTCGATCGGACATCGTTCATAATTGCTACAAATTACTAAAATAAATAACCATAATTAATTACAAATTATTTTTTTAATATTAGTTAAATATATATTAATGTTCAAATTAGAAGAATTGATGAAATATTATATTACCAAACAAGGCAATATAATGGTCGCATGGGAGAAGACTTGTTGTGTGATAGTAATATAATCAAATCAAAGTGAAACATTTAATCAAATGTAGTTAATTGTACAAAAAAAGTTTATTTCCAAATTGTTAATGAGATCGACTGTTAAATCACCATCTATAAAATTAGACATGAATCTAATTTTTTCATAAATTCGATCAAAATTTTAAAACAATTGCAAAAATAGAATAAATTTATAATTAGGATGTATCTCATCAAGATTTGTACAACGATATTTTTTTTCTTAATTGGACTAGTTTATATTTACTACAAACTACTAAGTTAAATAATTAAAAAATGTTATTTTCATTTTAAGTAAATAGATTCCAAAACTAAAATGGGATAACTTGAACCAATATAATAATGAAAAAATCAAAGAAGAAATAAAAGTCACACAGGTGGAGATTATATTTTAAAGAAGTGAGAAAAATTATATTCAAATTTTGTATTCCAAGATACTTTGGAATTTGAAACATTATTGACAAACAAATCATGTATGAATCGAAATATCTCACATATCATATGATAATAAAAAAAGTATTTAAAAATATAACAAATGAATATTTAATTACACATAGCTTGCCATAACAAGTTTAGCAACATTTGATTCATGTTGTTTAGTCGTCGATTGGAATTATTAGAAAAAAATTTTTAAAAATATTAAAACGAATAAATAAAATAATAGTTTTGATTGAGATAAGTCTATTGATGTTTGTTTTATCTTAACCAAACATGGTTTGGAGTTATTACGAATTGCACAAACAAATATGCATAAAAATAAATTTTTTATTTTATACTTATGTAAAAAAAATTTAAAACTTGAATAATGTCAATTGAAGTTGCATAATTCAACTAAACAAAAGTTAAGAAATAAGCTCAATTTGAAGAGATAAGCTATGTTGTAAGAGGATGTTGCAAGCAATGTACTAAGGAAATCAAGCATAGCTTTGTTGACATCAAATAAGTTACAAATTAAAAAATCTCAAAAACCATGAAAATTCAAAAGAATATATATATATGTATATATATATATAATAAAAAAATGAACATGTAGTCTTATACAGCTTACGCATACAAGTCCAATGACATTTGCATCATCTCAAAAAAACCTTACTAGCAATTATTATGAATTTGAAGGTAAATAAGCATAAAAATAATAAATTATAGTTTTACTATTAATCAAATATATATCAAAGTTGAAATTAAATAAATTTAAATCATATAATAATACTAAATGAAAAGAAAGATAAATTTCATAAGAGAGGAGAATTTGATTCTGATATTAATATAACAAAATCAATAGAAAATTTTTAAAAAATGATATAAATTGCATGAGATAATTATCTTTTATGATAATAAGGAAATTGAGTCTAACATTATTGATTGTTAAATCTAGCATTAATTAAAATGTCTTATAAAGTCTTCAACAACCATAGAAAGTAAACTATTTAAAAATATTAAAGTTTGTTAGAGCTCGCAAAGATGACTCACAATACCTATGTCTCTTCTTGAACGTGCACCATTGAAACATATCTACGAAATATCAAAATAAGAAAAATTAATAATAAAGTATTGTTTCAATATAAAGTAAATATATAGTAATGTTGAAATGAGAAAATTGAGAAATGTTATTTAAACAATTCAAGGTTATATAATGGTGACAGAGAGATGATTTAGGATTACATATTAACATAATAAAATCAAAGAAAAATATTTAAATAAATGAGATTGATCCTACAAAAAATTTGCATTCCAAAATATTATGAAGATTGAGTGAAAAGTCATCATTTATCCAATTAGGTACGATTTGAAATGCCTCATAAATTTTATAAAAATGTTAGAAAATAAAATTTTCAAAAATTTAAAAAACTAAACATAATTTTGTTAAAGTTTATTGAGTCAAGTAGAACAAAATTTATTTTATCTCGATCAGGACTCGCTTAGATTTATTGCGAATAAGTTCTAATAATAAAACATTATTATCATAATTTTAAGAAAATAGATGCAAAAGCAAAGATGAAAATGTCACGAAAGAGGAGAATTATACTATTTTTATAGAAGAGGTTCACTCAAAGTAATGTGAGTATCAAACATAACATAATTATTTTAGTTATGCATTAAAATTGTTCATATGATGAGCCCAACCATGGACAATATAGTAGTTAAATATATTAAAATAAATATTTAATTATATAGAATTTATTGAGATGATTCCATCGACATTTATATTGTTTTCACTAGACTTTGTTTAGAATTATGAGCAATTGGATGAATCAAATTAATGTAATATATAAAAATTGATGATGTGAAGGTCATAAAAAAGATTATTTAAACTACCTTTCTATATGATGCAATTAAAAAGAAAAAAAGTTAGTTAACAAGATAAAATGCATAAAAAAGACGCACTCTAAGATAATAAGGAGATTTAGGAAGACTTTATTATCATAAAATAAAGCATAAATAAACATAATGCATCAAACATTAAAGAAATCAAGTATAAAAATAAAAATTGAATATGTTAATGAGTAGAGCTCATAAGGAGACTTTAACAATGTTTTATTCATCTTGATCAAATGTCATTTGGAGTTTCTATTAATAACACAAATAAATCATAAATAATAACAAATTATAATTTTTAAATTAAGAAAACATATATTAAAGTTCAAATGAGATGAATAAAGTCATTGTAACATCACTAAATCATAGCTATGTAAAGGATGCAAAAATTGTGATTTAGCGTTAGCAAAATAGCCAAATAAAAAAAATTTGAAGAAATTTAATAAATTGTATATAAAAAATTGCATTTGAAGATACTATTGAGATTGAGTGAAATGACTTAGATAGTTAAATTTGTTAATTAAAATCTCTGATAGAACAACCAAAACATTATAAAACAAAATACTTAAAAACATAAAAAATCAATACTTAACGGGATAAAGCTCACCGTGGTCTATCCAATGTCCATTATTTTGTCTTGATCGAACCATGTTTAGAATTTCTATTAATTACTAAAGAAGAAAAGCATAAATTCTTATAAATTATTATTTAAATATTAAAAAAGTATATATTAAAATAGTTATGAGATTAATTGAAGCAATGTAATAGAAGAAAAAAATATATAAACTTTTCATGAGAGAAGACTTACAATATTGGGTAATATAATCAAGTCTAAGAAAAATATTCGAAATATAAAGTATATATGACATTGCATTTTGAGATATTAATGAAATAAATGTAACAGCCATGATTGTGAAATGATTTTTGAATTGGCATGACCTAAAAATATTGTTTAAAAAAAGAAATTGAATGTTTTTTAAATATATGTTTAATTAGGTAGAGATTTTCAAAACAATTCCAACATTTATTTTATGTCGAGTGGTCCTTGTTTGAAATTGTTATGCAATACAATAAAAATAGCCATTAATGAAAGATTTGATTTTAATATTTATTAAACATATAATAAAGTTGAAATGTGGTGAACTGAAACAATGTAATTTGTTGAAATAAAAGAGATATAATTTATATGATAGAGAAGTTTTAAAGTTACATAATAATATGTCCAATTCAAAGAGAAAAAGTTGAATAAATGAGATAAAATTTCAAGAATATTGCATTCCAAGAAACTATGGAGATCGAGCATAACATCCTAAATCATCAGATAAGGAATAAATAAAAATGTCTTTTGAAACATACATAAGCCAAGGAAAAAGTTTTTAAAAATAAAAAAATAAATATCTAAATAGATAGAATAGTGTAGTGACTTTTGTTACATTTTAATCAAACCTTATTTTAAAGTTATTACAAATTAAAAAAGTAAATATAGATAAATAATATTAAATGGATTTTTAAAATTATGTTAATATACATTAATGTTGAAATGATTTAATTTGAAGCAAGATAATATAAGCAACAAAAAAGACGTAAAGTTTACACGATAAGAGAAATTGAGTCGCATAATGATATAACAAATTCTAAACAAAATATTTGAGGAAATGAGGTAAATTATGTGAGAAAGTTGCATTCCAAGAAACTATGGAATTTTAATGTAACATACATGATCAAGAAATCACATACAAATTGAACTATTTAATAAGGCAAGGTAGAAGCCTAAAAAATAAAACATCTAAAAAATATTAAAAGTAAATATTTAAATAAAAAGGACTTCACAAGAACATTCCAATGACATTTTTTTGTTGTATAAGACCTCATTTTCAATCACTATAAATTAACAAAACAAACAAGCAGAAATTATAGTGAAATATTATTTTATCACTTAGTAAATATTTTTTAAATGTGAAAAGAGATAAATGGAAGTAATCTAAAATAACAAAATCAAAGTGATGTAATGATCACATGAGAGTAGATTGATAGTTAGATAACAATATGGCCAAATCAAA
Source organism: Vanilla planifolia (assembly GCA_023846275.1). Classification (NCBI taxonomy): domain Eukaryota; kingdom Viridiplantae; phylum Streptophyta; class Magnoliopsida; order Asparagales; family Orchidaceae; genus Vanilla; species Vanilla planifolia. The sequence goes on from JAIUJO010000140.1 coordinate 51,949, forward strand.
GCATCAATTTTTAAGAAATGAGATAAAATGTGGGAAGTTTGTTTTCAAAGATACCAATGGGAACAAGTGTAGCAACCTCGACCATCACATTAGTTATGATTCAAGAAATCAGTAAAACAAGTAAATATCCAAAACAACAAGTAAAAATCTAAAACTAAAAAATAAAATTCGATGGTGCTTGATGAGAATAGTGCCAAGACATTTGTTTTGTCTTGATCAAACCTCCTTTGGAGATATTACAAATTAAAAAAAATTAATAGGAAAAATAAAAAAGAAAATTTCGTTTGAATATTAAGTACATATATATTAAAGAAAAAATATGATAAGTTGAAGTTGCATATTATAATAAAATGAAATTACTGTAAATGTTACTCAAGGGAAGAATTAAAGCTTTGTAGTAATATAGCCATATATAAGCCAAAAGAATTTTTAGAAATACATTAATTATATAAGAAAGTTTCTTCTAAAGGTATTATGGAGATAATGCATAACACCCATGATAATTAAATGAATTACAATCAAAATGATTCATAAAGCCTATCAACCCTAAATAATAAAAAATTTTAAAAATAAAAAAATGAAAACTTAATTAAATAGTGTTCAATGTGACAACTCAAGCAATATTTATTTTTTTTAATTAGAGCTCAATTGCAAATGCTACAAATCACAAAAAAAACAAAAAATAAATAAAAATAAATTATTATTTTAATATTAATTAAAAAAACTATATAACTCAAATAAGATAAATTGAAAAAATCAAATATAACCAAATTAAAGCATTGTTAATGTCACCCTAATGAAGATTTAGTGTTTCATAGTTATATAACCAAATCAAATAAAGACTTTTAGAAAATAAAATATATTCTATTGGAGAGATCCATTCCTAAGAGTAAAACATTTTAAAAAAAATGAAAATAAATTTTTTAATTGGATAGAGATAATTGAAAAGTGTCTACCATTTATTTTATTTTGCTTTGCCCTCAATTCATGTTACCATGAATTAGAAAAGTAAGTACGAAAAAGAATAAATTGTTATTTTAATATTAAGAAAATTTATTTTAAAGTTGAAATGATACAACTTAAAAAAATGTACTGCAACCAAAATAAGACATTTAATGGTCTTGTGCTTGAAGATTATTTCTTATGAAGTAGTAAACCAAATTAAAGTAAAATATTTGAGAAAATAAAATACAAAGTAGAAGAACATTGTACTCAAAGATATTAAATAGATTAAGAATAAAACTATCGATCACCTAATTAGTTAAGAAATGAAATGTCTCATAAATTGTGCCATAATTTTAAAAAAAAAGTATTTTAAAAATATATTTATTATAACTTAGTTAATAGAGCCCATTAAAACATGTCCAAAAAAGTCTTTTTCATGTGTTGTGGGACTCATTTTTAATTTTGTTAATTACTAAATTAAACAATCATAAATAATAATAAATTATTTTTTAATATTTAGTTAATTTCAATTAAAAATGAAATGAGATAAATTAAAAAAACATAAAATAAAAAAGAATGTCATGAAAAGATTACACGAAAGTAGAATTAGGTTTTCATAGTAAAGGAAACAAATAAAAGTAAAAAATTTTAAAAAGTGAAATAAATTATACAAAAAAGTTGTATTTTGATATACTAAATAGATCAAATGTGGTAACCATACTAATCAAGCCCTGAATGATTTGAAATTAGTTTTAAAGCTTTAAATAACTTTACAAAAAAAATTAAAAAAATTAAAAATAATACTTAGATACATCTTATATGGATGATTTCAACAATGTTTATTTATTTCAATCGTGCCCCATTTTAAATTACTAAAAATTACAAAAGAAAACATGGTTAAAAAAATAAATTATATTTTTTATTAAATAAATAAATATTAATGTTTAAAGAAGATAAATTGGAGAAAAGTAATAAAACCAAATCAAGGCAGCGTAAAGTTCACATAAAAGTAGAATTGGAGTTTTGTTTTCGTATAATGAAATCAAAACAAATCATTTTATGAAATAACATAAATTTTATAAGAAATTTAGTTTCCATGATACTAAAGAGATTGAGTGTAACATCCGTCATCATCAAATGTGGCACTAATTCAAATGTATTGTAAAACATTAGAAAATCATTAAAAAAATGACTTTTAAGAATATAAAATAGATATATTTAATTTGATAAAGTTCATAAAGATGGGTCAAATAATATTTATTTAATCATGATCACAACTCTTTTAGGGTTAATCCAAATTACAAAACTAAATATATCTCAATAATAATATATTATTATTTTGAAATCAAGTGCATAAATATTAATTTTGAAATAAGATATATAGAAGAAATCTAATACATCCAAATCAATGATATGTAAATGTCACACCAGTGGATACTTAGTGATTTTTAGTATTATAACCAAATGAAAGTGAAACATATGAAGAAAAAATAAGATATATTATACTGAGAAGTTGCTTTCGATGAAACTAATGAGCTCGAGTGCCATGTTGTCAATTGTAAAATTCGGTACAAAATGAAATGAGTCGTACGAGAGGCCAATCATAGAAAATAAATTGTTTAAAAATATAAAATGTAATATTTAAATAAATATTATATTGGGAAGTTTTTTTCAAAACAAAAAGTTTTAAAAATCAAATAAATTATACAATAAAGTTACATTCAAAGATATTAAGGAGTTCAAGATGAACATTCTTGATCATCTAATGTAGTATGAGTCATAAAGTGTATGAAAACATACCAAAACACTAAAAAAGTTCAAAAATATAAAAATTAATTCAATAAGGATCATGAAGTTTTCTCCAAGGACATTTATTTCTTCTCGATAGAACCATATTTTTGATTTACAATGAATTACCACATTAAATATGCATAAATAAAAATAATTATTTTTTAATATTATATATATCTATATATATATATATATATATATATATACATGTATATATATGTGTGTGTGTGCGTGTGTGACATGTGTGTATGTATTTATATATATATATATATATTAAAGTTGAAAAGTGATAAATTGATGCAATATAATATAACCAAATAAGATTTACTTAAACGACACTTAAGAAAAAAATTAGATCCTCACAGTAATATAACTAAATGAAAGTGAAGAATTTGAAGAAATAAAAAAACATTTTACAAGAAAGTTGAGTTCAAAGATAACAAGAAGATTTAGAATAAAATCTTTGATCATCAAATCATTTAAGAACAAAAAATGATAATAAAACATGTGATAATCATAAAAAATAGTGTAAAACTATAAAAATAAAAAAAATGAATATTTAATGTCAAGATGAGTCTAATGATATTTTTTTTCCATCTAGATCAAACCTTGTACAAAGTTATTGCAAATTATCATAGTAAATAAGCTTTAATGATAATAATTATTTTTTTAATATTAAGAAATTATATAATAGAGTTGAAATATGATAAACTGAACAAATCCAATATGACTAAGTCAAGGCAGTAAAAATTTCACATAAGAGGAAACATCATGTTACATACTAATATAATTTAATAAAAAATAAAAAAATAGAATAAATGGGAAAAAACTATGAAAATTTTATTTTCAAAGATACAAAAAAGATCAAATGAAATAACCTCTATGAAAAAAACTCAACTTTAAATAAAAATATCTCACAAAATATAGTAAAATGCTAGGAAATAAAGTCCTCATAAAAACAAAAATGAATATTTATCTTAAAACAACAAATCATGTGTAGACAAATGATGTTTGTTTCATCTTGATCGAATCTAGTAAGGAATTACTATAAATTATCATAATAAATGGAAAATATTAAACTATTGTTTTAGTATTATATAAAGATATGATAAAGTTGAAATAAATTAAATTGAAGCAATGCATCTAACAATGTTGAACACATGTAATGGTCACATGAGAGTAGATTTAGAGTTGCATAATTATATAGTAAAATCAAAGAATTCTTTTTATGAAATGAGATAAATTTTATCAATTGTTGGATTTCGTCATTTATTTTAAAATTGGATACAAATAGAATTATTCTACAAATTTTCCAATTTTTTTAAAAATAATATTTAAAAAATATATAAAAATAACTATTTAATAGCTTAGAGCTTATTGAAGAAATTTGAACAATACTTTTTTTCTATTAATCAAACCTTATCTAGAATAACTATGAATTACCAAATTAGATAATATGAAAAAGAATAAATACTTGTTTTAATATAGAAGAAATATAAGCAATAAATGAAATAAGATAAATTTAGGTAATGTAATATAACATAATTAAAACAATTTAAAGCTAACTCCAGAGGAGAAATTGAATTTTATTATAACATAACATAATCAAAGAGAAACTTTTGAAAAAGAGATAATTTTTATGATTAATCTATAGTTCAAGTAAATAATATAATCAAGTGTGACATCCTTAATCATCAAATCATGTGTATATCAAAATATCTTACAAGAAAACAAATTTTGAAAAATAAAATTTTTTAATTTGTTTCATCTTATTTAGATATGTTGAGTGACATTTATTTCTTCATAGTCAGACTTCATTTAGAATTATTATGAATTTCCATAATAAATAATTATAAATCATTATAAATGACTACTTTAATATTACATAAATGTATTTTCTAGCTTAAATTAATATAATTAAAGAAATTAATATAACTAAATCAAAGCGATGTAAAGATCATAAGAGACATGATTTAATATTACATAGTGATATAAAAAAATTAAATAAAAATTTAAATAAATAAAAAAAATTGCATGAGGAATATTTATTCTAAGATATTAAGGAGATCAAGTGTAGCATCCCTAATCATTAAATTATATACAAATTAAAATCTTTCTTATAATTTGAGAAAATTTAGGTAAATAAAAGACTTAAAATTATAAGAATAAATGTTTAATTAGAATGAGCTTGGTGGGATGGGTCACAAAATGCTGATTACTCACTATTAAGGCCTTCTTATACATAATTATGAATTTCAAAACTAAATAAGAAAAAATAATAATACATTATATCTTTATAATAAATCAATGCATAGTAAAACTAAAAATAAGAAAAAATAAATAGGAATGTAATATTGTAATATAGAAAGGAAATCAACTATAACATCTTCCAATAGGAATGTTTATTACTCACTAATAAGGACTTGTTCTAAATAATTATGAATTTCAAAAATAAATAAGAAAAAATACTAGTAAATTATAACTTTATAATAAATCAATGCATAGTAAAACAAAAATGAGAAAAACTAAATAGGAATGTCATATTGTAATATAGTAAGGAAATCGACTATAACATCTTCCATCATGAAATACTACCAAAATCAAATTTACTAATAAAACAAGAAAATCATAGAAAATAAAATATTAAAAAATAATTAAATTGAATACTTAAAATGAGAGAGGTCATTGAGATGATTCAAATAATGTCTATTTTCCCCAATCAAACATCATTCGAGATTACTTGTTATTGAAAAAATAATTAAAAAATAAATAATAACAAATTATGATTTGAATTTTAAGTAAATATATATTAAATCTAAATTGTGATAATTTGTTACAAAATAATGTAAACAAATCAAGGTGATGCAAAAATTTAAAAATGATTACAATAAGAGTTTTATTGTAATATATGAAAATGAGACAAAAAAGTTTGAAAAATTATGTTAAATTATATTACAATGTTGCATTTAGAGATATTACAAAGTTTGGATGCAAAATTCATAATCTTGAAATTAAGCTTGAATCAAAATATCATTAAAAATGTGCAAACATAGCTAAAAAATATTTTAAAAATAAATAAAAATAGATATTTAATTTATTTAGCATATTGATTATATGTAATTTAACCCAATTAATTTGATTTGGAAGTGTCATGAGAGAAGAATTGTAATTTCATAACAATATTGCCTAATCTAAGCAAAAACTTTGAAAAAGTGACTCTAATTGTTTGGGAAAGTTGTATTCCATGATATTAGATATGATGAATGAAATATATTACTGCTTATCAAATAAGTTACAACTTGGTATGTGTTGAAAAGGACAATAAGTCACTTAAATATTCAACTTTTGTTTTTTAAATATTTTATTTCCAAGTGACTTATTGTCCTTTTCAACACATACCATGTTGTACATTTTTTATGAGCAGTAATATTTCATTCATCATATTTAATATCTTGGAATGCAACTTTCTAAAAAATTAAACTCACTTTTTCAAAGTTTTTGTTTAGATTAGGCAATATTGTTATGAAATTACAATTCTTCTTTCATGACTTTTCCAAATCTAATTAATTTGGTTAAATTACATATAATCAATAAGCTAAATAAATTAAATATCTATTTTTGTATATTTGTTTTAAATATTTTTTAGCTATGTTTACACATTTTAAGTGATATTTTGATTCCAGCTTAATTTCAAGATTATGAATTTTGCATCCAAACTTTGTAATATCTCTAAATGCAACATTCTAATATAATTTATCTTAATTTTTCAAACTTTTTTTGTTTCATTTTCCTCTATTACAATAAAACTCTTATTGTAATAATTTTAAAATATTTGCATCACCTTGATTTTTTTACATTATTTTGTAACAAATTATCACAATTTAGATTTAAGATATATTTACATAAAATTCAAATAATAATTTGTTATTATTTATATTTTAGTTATGTTTTCAATAAGAAGTAATCCCAAATATTCAATATTACTTGAGAAGTAATAATAAAAAAGTTCATATTTAAATATTAATTAAATTTATGTCAAAATTGAAATACGTTAACCTAAAAAAGTGGAATATAACCAAATATAATTGATATAATGCTCACACAAGACAAAACTTATAGTTTCATCATAATATCAAAAAATTTGCAAAAAACATAAATTATATGGGAAAGTTACATTTTTAGATCTAAGGAGATCGAGTGTAACATCGTAGTTAAATGAAGTATGAATCAAAATAAATCGAAAAATATGACTATAAGAAATCAAATTTTTAAAAATAAAAAAATAAATATTTAATTCGTTAGAGCTCGTTAAGTCGAGTCCAGTGACATTTTTTCTTGATGGGCATAACTAATAATAAATTATTATTTTCAAATTAAGTAGGTATGTAAGTTATAGCTACAATAAGACAAATTGAAGCAATGTAATATAACCAATTATGAGAAAACTAATTGAAGAAATTAGAAAAATTGTATGAGAGTTGTTTGTTCCAAAATATGTAGGAGATCAAATATGACATTCTTGAATGGAAAATCTAGTATAAATCGAAATAACTTATAAATCCAATCAAATCTATAAAAAAATAAAAATGTAAAGAAATAAAATATAAAAATAATTATTTTTATTAAATACAACTCATTGAAGGTAGCTTAATGACATTTATTTTGCTTCATCAGACCATACTTGGAATTATTGTGAATTACCAAATTAATTAAACATAAATAAAAGTAAACTATTAATATAATAATTTGTAATCATTCAAAAGAGGTTGTATCGAGTTGAAACAAATGTTGTTAGACACCTCTCGATGAATAAGAATGTTATACTTCAGCTCTTAGTAATCAAGGAATGTAAATGTTTTACTTGTATTTGATTTTATTACACTCAAACAAAAAGGATCCTCCCATGTGACAATTACGTTACTGATATTTGGTTATTTATAATGTTACCTTTTTTATGTTCAACTTTAATATATATTTACTTCATATTAAAATATTAATTTGTTATAATGTATTCATTTTTAATTTAGTAATTCATAGTAATTCAAAATAAGTTTCAATTAAGATGAGACAAACATCTTAAAATACTCTCACTGACACCTACCTAAAAGTATTTATTTCTAGATTTTTAATTATTCTATTTCATTAGGATTTTACCATGCTTTGCAAGATATTTGAATTTCTATTAGTTTTTATGATCAAGTATTTTATGCTCAATCTCTTTAGTATCTCAGAATGCAACTTTCATATATATTTTCAATTTATATTTTTTTTATCGTTTTTGCATGCTTTTCTAGACACTTTGATTTGTAGCTAATTTGATGAATGAGAATTTTATACTTGATCTCTTTTGTATCTTCGAATGCAAGTTTCTAATAACATTTTTTTATTCCTTAATTTTGTAGTTTTACTATGAAATTCAAATTCTCCAATCATGTGACCATTTCAATCATTTCTAATTTGTTATATTAATAGTTTCATATAAACTAATTTTAGTTCCAAAATATATTTACTTAATATTATAGTAATAATTTGTAATTATTTATGTCTATTTATTTTCTTATTTATAATAATTCTAAATGATTTTTGATTGAGATGAAAAAATTATCATTTAATTAGTAATAATTCTAAATGATTTTTGATTGAGATGAAAATATTATTATTGAACTTCTACCTATGAGCCTTATATTATTAAATATTCAATTTTTAACATTAAATATTTATTCTAAGATTTTTGCATTATTTATGACTTATTTTGATTCATCAATTATTTGACGATTAAGGAAGTTATGATTGATCTCCATTGTGTCATGGAATATAACTTTTCTGTATAATTTATCTCATTTCTTCAAATTTTTTGCTTTTCTTTGATTATATTTCTTGGTAACTTTAAATGACCTCTTAAATGTCACCTACAACATTCTGTTTTGGATATGTTACATTAACAAAATTTATCATATTTTATAATTTATTATAATTTTTTTAATAACAAATAATTATTTTTTAAAATTATATTTGTTTGTATTATTGAAATGGTCTAATCAAGGCGAAACAAACGTGGTTAGAGTCGACTCAATGAGTTTTATCCAATTAAATATTATTTCTAATAGTTAAAAAAAATTTAAATATTTTGACATATTTTATGTGATATATTGATTCATAACTGATTTTATTATTGAGGATGTTGCACTAAATCTTCTTAGTATTTTGGAGTGTAAATTTCTTATTAAATTTATCTTATTTCTTAAAATATTTTTCTTTGATTTTATTATATTAGTTTAGAACACCAATTCTCCACCCATGTAATCTTCGCATTGATTTGATTTGATTAGACTACATTGCTTTAATTAATGTCATTTGAACTTTAATATATATTTACTTAGTATTCAAGTTCTTATTTGTTATTAATTATTCTTTTCATTTGTTAATTTCTATTAATTCTATATGATGTCTAATTGAGAATAGGTAAACAACATCAAAATCATCTCCATGAGCTCTATCAAATTAAATATTTGTTATTTTAATAACTTATTTTCTACGATTTTTGCTTTCTTTATGTGACATTTTGTTCAGTAAGAGTTAAATATGAAATAATTCTTTATTATCATAATGACAATATATTATTTTTTATCATTGCTTATTTCAAAAATTCAAAGTATTTTTAGAAGTGGTCTAACTATGGAAAAAACGATAATTTACTTGACTCAACAAGCTATATCTAATTTAATATTAATTTATATATTTTTCATGTAGATTTTACTTTCTTTTGTTTTTACACTTTTTGTGAGATATTTTTATTGAAACTTAATTTGTGTGATATTTTTATCCAATCTATCAGAGTCATCTGATTCCAATGTGCTAGATCTAGTCAATACCATGAAATGCAACCATCTCATATAATTTATCACATTTAATTTTTTTACTTGATTTGCTGATGTTACAATGCAACTCTAAATCTTCTCAAGTCTCATCTTTATTTCATTTTTTTCTTTTATTATATTAATGCCATTTATCTCATTATTAAATAATAAATTATTAAATAATAAATTATTTTTTTCATGTTTTTTGCATTGTTAATTAATAATAATTCTAAACAAGGTTTAATCAAGACGAACCAAATGTTCATAATAGACTTTCCTAGATGTGCTCTATCAAATTAAATATTCATTTGTTTATTTTTAAATTTTATTACCCATGGTAATGGCATGGATTCTCAAATATTTATATTGTACTTCATTTGGCAATTAAGAATATTGCACATGACCTTGTTATACTCGTAGAATGTAATTTTCTCATAGAAATTATTTCATTTCTTCAAAGTTTTCTTGTTTACATCACTTTCACTAATTTAAAGTACACTGCATCAATTTATATCATTTTATGTTTATTATGCATTTTATGTAATATTAAAATGATATTGAATTGTTATTTATGATTATTTAATTTTGTAATTCGTAGTAACTCCTGTGAGGTCTGACTATGACGCAATAGACATCCTTAGACTAGATTCGCCATTTTACTTCATTTTCTAAGTAGAATAATAAATTCTCTATTATCATTATTGAAAACAAGTTTTTTACATTTATGCATGTATTATTACACATTATTAAATGTTTATAGTATGAGTTCATTACGATAATTGTGTGTTTTAATCTACATTAAAAGTTTTTATAGTTTTTCTTTTTGCATAAAATATTGTTCAAATTTTTTTCAAAACTTAATTTTTTCTAAATGCTCAGCTTTATTAATTGTTTTATAAGTTGTTATTCTATTAATAACTTCATATTAGAATTATATTTTTAATTAATATTTAATGTCCATTATTTTTATTTTAGTTTCTTTTTAAAATATTTTTTAATATCATTATAATGCATAAATAGTGTTCTTCTACCAAATAATAAGTTTATATTTTACATAATAATTTCTTACATATTTGGTTTTTCAACTTATTTTTATTGTGCCTATAATACTTAAAAAATTTTAGGAATCATTTTATTTAATGATTTATATATCATAATTGAGGTATTATTTTAACAATCTTCTTTCCTTTTTATTTTCATATGCTTTTTATCCGCGCTATTTTCGGGATTACACACTGAGCTTAAAGTTCTAATTACTTATCAACAAAACTAGTCATTAAAATTTTAAACATTTAAATTTAGTAACAATTAAATATTTTTATTTTTATTTTAGAAGTGCATTGCTTGCTATTTTTTGATTAACCAAACAATCTAAGAGTATTATGGATATATTCATTAAAACTTTCCATGTGTTTTTTTAAAAACAGAACCACTATAAATGCCTTTTTTAATTATGAAATTTATTTCCAATCAATTAACTTTTTTTTTTTCATGTTTATGATTTACTATTTGAATGAAAATATTTAGATAATTTATATTTATATATTTATCATTTATTTAATAAAATATCTTTTACACTTATATATTGTGTAAATAAGACATTAAGAAATACCTTCAAATATAATTCTTTTTAAATAATATCTCAAAATTCTATTTTTGTAATTCTTATCTACCTTTGAATTTAGATTTGTGCATCTTTCTTTGTTGTAATAGGGAGGAAACCTTTCTTCAAATATGCGGAATATTTTTTATTTTCTTAAATGTTTCATAAAATTAATTATTTTCTTTTCTAGTCATTGGTAATGTTTTTCTAAATAACTGTATTTTAAAATTTTTACCTAAAAAGGTTCTTAACACCAAAAATAATTGATGTCATGGCAAAAAAACATTTGTATTTGTTAAATTTGCATTACCAAATTATCACTATAGAAGAAATACTGAATTACAAATAAACTTTATTACAAAATATTTAAACTCATAAAAATATTAAAAGAAATATCAATACAATTTAACATTAGCGAAAAAATGACAAATATATTAGTAATACAAGAGTTGTAGTTAAAAAAATAAAACTTAACCCTAAATAAGAATTTGCAAATTATTCAATGTTTAAGTTAATCACACTGAAAAGTAAACAATCCATTTTAATATGGCGAATTATCCATTTTAAAAATTTGATGCTACAAAAAATATTTGAAACATTTAGTGTAGATTTATATAACCATAAGAACAACATTCTATCTATGCAAAATATGAAATATAGCAATATTATTTAAATTTTTTTATTTTAACTCCATATTTTTATAGATGAAAAATTTTAGATAATTCGATAATTTATGTTTGTTATATTTACTTTCTTTTCAAAACAAACAAATTTCTATAATAAGACATTACGTAAATAAGGATTTTAAAAAATATTATCACATACCATTTTTCATATTCATATACTCATATTTATGTTGTGTAATTTATTTTTATATTTTTTAAATTTTTCATCAAATTTATAAAATCCTTTTTGTTTTTTCGACTTAATTAGTTTTTTAATAATATTGAAAAATTATTTAAAATGAAGTGTTTTTCAAATTATTTACTAAATGGTATATTTAGCAACAAAAATGATCAAAGCTATGGTCCACAATTTATAAAAAGAAAGGTTTTTATAATAAGAATTTTTCAAACAAACATAATAATGACAACTATTAGCTAAAATTGAGTTATAAAAATGTTTAAAATAGTTAAGAACCTTTCACATTTGGGTTATTTACATAAATTTCCTGTAAATGCAAATTTTAGTAATTATAGCATCAAAAACAAGCCATAATAAAAAATATTCAAATAAATAAAAATAATTGTTATCGAAAAGTATTTAAATTAACTAAAATTAGAAAGTAATCTCAATAAAAAGTGACATTAGGAAAACATAACCACAAATATTTGAAGTAAATAATGAAGCTTTTGCATGCAAAAAATAGAAGTTGACATAGATGAGAATACTTAAAATTATTGTTGTATACATAAGTCATACAAAAGAATTTAATAACCTATTTTGAATATAGGAGATAAAATATTTTAAACAAAATGTAATAGTTTTCATAAGAATGAGAAAAAATGTTGTGTAAGACATATATATTTTGAAGGGATTAATATTCATTCATTTTTATTAAGATTCATTATTTTATTTTAAACATTTATGCTTTTTTAATTATATTGACAAGTTTTAACTTTGTATTTTTTATATTTCTTATCATTTTATTTAAAAAAACATATTTTCAATAATGGTTAAATAATTTGTGCTCTTATTAAGATAAATTATTCTATACTTTCAATATTTTATACATTTATTTTTTAAATTAACAATTCCATTAAAGCTAATAATTATTATATTTTTATTAACAGAAAAAATATTCTTAATATACCTTTTTTCTATATATCATGTCCGTTCTTTCGAACATCTGAAAT
>JAIUJO010000140.1:70000-173353 GCA_023846275.1 Vanilla planifolia
GCATATACATATACATGCACAAACACATACATGCACATACACACTACTACAGACATATGCACACACATGCACAAAGATGCACATGTAGATACATTCACAAAAACACAACTCACATACACACATATGCATGCAAACACACACATACACACAGGCTAGCACGCACTCACACACACATGGACACACAAGCACATAAGATATACAGACACATGCATACACATATACACATACACACACACACACGCTTAAGGCACACATGCATATGCACACACATACACAAAAATGTATACAAACACACACACACATACAAACACACATTTGCATGTACACACACTAACATGCACAAGCACATCTGGTCAACATTTGCACACACACACACAAACATAATTACATGACTCATTTGCACACTTGTGACATGCATGCACACATGTGCAAATACACACACATAAACACACACAAGCACACACATACACACATAAAAGCACACACACATGCATACACGCACGCACACATATGTACAATTACATGCAAATAAAAGCACGTACACACATACATACATATGTACACACACATGCACACACACATACACAGCACATGCACACAAATCCATACACACCTATATAAATACACACCCACACACAAAGTATTACACAAAGATGCATGCACATAACCACATAAATGCACACACATACAATGATAAGCATTCACACACACACTGATGCACATAAATGCATGCACACACACACACCCAGAACATCACACACACACACTTACACACACACACACATATGGAACATATGTGCACAAGCAGACACTCACGAACAATCATGCAAGTACAAACACAAATACGTGTGCACAGACGAACACACACATACACACACACATTCACATATGCACGCAAGAACACACACATACACAAAAAAATGCAAACACACATGTAGACATATCCACATGCATACACTCAAGCACACAAACTCACATACACACAGATGAACAAACATGTACACATGTTCATGTGTGCACACACACACATGCAAAGACATGCACATACATACATACATACACACATGAACACACATGCACATGTGCATGCACCGCATACACACATGTGTGTGTGAACACATGGACACACACACCCATACACTTGAACACACATCTTCACCAATGCACTCACTCGCACACACATGCACATGTCACCACTCTCATACACATGCATGGACACATACAGACACACACAAACACTAACATAGACACCCCACCCACACACATGCATTCATGCATGACTATAGACACATAAACCCACACACAAATGCACATGCACCTACATTCTTGAGCATACACACGTGACAGAGACACACACACTCATACATATATACAACCACACATACACATCAGTACACATGCACAAATATACACCCCCACTCTACACACACATGCATGTATGCACACACACATGCACAAGTATGTACAAGTAGAAACACATAAGCATGCATGCAAACACACATAAACATCCACACAAATGCACATGCACACACACTTAGGCTCATGCACTCACACAATAACACACCTATACCCACACATATGTACACATATATGCATAACATAAACACATGCACATACACAAACATGTGCATGCACACACACATATGCACATATAAACAAATGCACATAAACTCACATAAGAACATGCACACACATACACATTTGGATGCAAACATTTACACAAGCATGCACACACATTTACACACAAACATGCATCGACACAAATAGATGAACACACACAAATTGCAATACACAAACATGTACACACACACATACACATGCACAAGTGCATGCAGGCACCAGCACACATGTGTGCACTTCTACACATGCATGCACATAAACCTGTATGCACACACCCACACTCTTACAATCACAAACATGTATATAAACACACATGCATGTAGACAATAACAAATATGCACACGTGCACACACACATGTATACATGCTTGCACACATAGCCATACACACACATGCACCCATGAATACACATGCATACAACATATACACATGCACATGTAAAGGAACACACAAAGGAAAATTTAGAGGACAAACACATGAGCACACAAATGCACACACATGTACTTACACACATAAACACGCATTTGCATAGACACCTGTGCACATGCACATACACATGCATAAGAAAACACATAAAAAGACTTGCACATGCACTTGCACACACACTCAACACACATATGTGCACACATGTGGTTGTATACACACATGTGCACACACACAAATACACACTTGCACATTCCAACATATATATATATATATATATATATATATATATATATATATATATATATATATATATATATATATATATATATATATATATATATATATATATATGCACACACAAACACTATACACACACATGCAAATGCATGCACACACACACATACATAAGCACACACAACAAAGAGCACAAACACGTATACATACACATACATATAGGAATGCACACAAGCTTATAGGTATATTCACATGCAAAAATACTCACACACACACGAGCACCTATGCACACAAATATACACATACACACATGCGTACCCACCTACACACATGCACACACAAACATAAGCAAACACAAGCATATGTACAAGCACACACATGCATTAGTACATGGATCCACACAAACACACACACATGCACACATATACATATAAGAAATCACACATGCTTGCATGTATAAACATAAGCACACGCATGAACACACTCACATGCCTATTTAGACAAAGGAACACACACACAAATGCATACATGCATAACAATACATACACAAAAACACTCATGTAAGTACACATGCATAAACACACATGCATACACACTTATGTACGCACAAATACTCACATACATACACACACACACACAAATGTGCAAATAAACACACACGCACACATGCAATCACACACATGCACAAACACACACACTCACACACCTATGCATATGCTCAAAAATGCATGCATAGACACATGCAAAAATGATAACATACTCATACAAGTACAAATTCGACAAGCACACACAGAGACACACACACACTTACATGCACCCAAACTTATTCATACACATGAATGCACACAAACAAATAGACATGTGCATGTACATACACACACACACACAATCATATACACATGAGCACATAAATGTACACAACCACACACACATGTAAAATCACATACATGCACACACACACATCCACAAATGAATACAATGAACCCACATGCACACTATGCTCATAATAGACACAAATGCACCTGCACACACATGTACTCACACACACTGACACACAAAAATGCACACCCATTGACAATGTACACACCCACACACACACATACACCTACATATACACCCCCATTTGCACACTCACACACACACTCACACACACACATGCACGTAGACACACACAAACACAAAACATGCACATACTTATGCATGCACATATGCACATTCATGGAGATACACACATACATAAACTTGTGCATAACCACATACACACATGCACATGAACACACACACACACACATGCACACACAAACACATGTCCTCCAATACATAACACACATAATGGAACTCCCATGCACATGTACATGCACACACATGCAGACACACACAATCACATTTTCATATAAGCATGCACACACACATGCATGTGCACATGTATGCACTCCCATGAACACACATGCACACAAACACACAAACACATAACCACACACCTGCACACACACAGGCACACATCACATGTAAATACACATGCATTCATGTGAGACACATATACACTCACACGTACACACATGCCCATAGACATACACCTACATATGCTTGTATGCACTCACACATGCACATGAGCACACACAAAATGCACACACATGCATAAACCCAGGCATGCTCACAAGCACATACACACACAAACACAATTTTCCAGAAATACAACCACACATACATGCACACACATGCATACACACATGCACATTCACTTACACAAATAAACATACACACATAAACACACTCACACACATGCACATAGATAAACATGCATACATACTACACACAAGCATAAACAAACACATGCACATAAACACATATTGTCACACACCCAAATGCACTCAAATGCATGTGCACAAAAGCATACAAACACACACATAGATACACACACACACACAAACACATACTTGTACATAGAAGCACTCTCACATGCACATTAATCTGAGCACACACACACACATGAGCTTGTATGCACACACATACACCTCATGCATGAATAGACATGCATAGATATGCACAAGAACATGAAAACACACTTACATGCACTCACATGTTCACACATGCCTGCATAAACACATACACACATGCTTGCATGCAAATATATGTATACATGTAAGTAAAAGGTCAAACACACACATGCATGCATAGGCACATACATGCACACATTTACACACACACACACACACACACACACACACACACACACACACTCACACATACAAATGAACATGTGCACACATGCACGTACACACAGACAGGTGTACACATAGACATGTGTACACACAGACATGTGTACACACAGACATGTGTACACACAGACTCGTGTACACACACATATACATACACACACAGATGCAAACATACACATGCATACATACACATACACACACCCACACACATGCACACACACACACCAATGTATATGCATACATGTGGATACATACACACACAATAGACACAACACAACCAGCATACACATACACAGATACACAACATGCACACATACATACACAAAAAGACACACACATGCACACACATACACATTTGTAAACAATACATAAACATACACACCATATACGTAATCACACACAGGCACAACCTGGAAAGATGCATGCCCCAACAAATACACACATGCAAGAACACACGAGCACACACGTACACAAACGGGCATAGATACATAATTGTACACACTTGAACACTTTTGTACATGCACATGCATGCACAAAAACATGCATGCATATACACCCACACATGTACATGCACAAGCACATGCACACACACAAGTACAGGAAAACACATACACACACAAAGGCTTACACACATGCACACTTATATACACATACACATAAACAAGAACCCACAAGTAGGTGCATACAATTGCTTGCACTAATAAAGACATACATGCACACTCATACATACACACACAAACACACACTTAGGCACCTAAATATGTGTGTGCATGCATGTCAATTTATGCACACATGTGTTTAAGTGAGGATGTGTGCATGCATGTATATACATGCATGTGACTATGTGCATGCATGTGCATGTCTCTGTATGTGTGCATGTGTGTTAGCATTTGTGTGTGCATGCTTGTGTGTGTGCATGCACATGTGTATTTGTATGAGCATTTATGTGCATGCATTGATGTGTGCATTTGTGTGTGTGCTTATGTGCATGTTTGTTCTTATGTGTACGTGTGTTGGTGCATGAATGCATGTGTGTAATATGAGTGTACAAGCATGGATGTGTGTATGGGGGTGTACATGTGCTTGTTTGTGGGTGTTCATGTATGTATGCTTTCTTATGTGTACACATGTGCATGTTTGTGCATGAATGTGCATGCATATGGGTTTATCTATGTGTATGTGTTGTGTGTGCATGTGTATGAGTGCATGTGGGCATAGGTATGTGTGTGGATGTTAGTGCATGTGCATGCGTATGTGTGTGTGTGTATATATATAAGTGTGTTTGTATGCATATGCATTTATTGTAAGTGTGTGTGGGTGTATGCATGTGTGTGGGCATTTGTGAATTTATGTGTTTATATGTGTTTGCATATATAAGCTTGGGCATATACAAGCATGGGTGTTTATATGCTTGTGTTATATACATACATGAGTGCATGTGTGTGCCTATGATTATGTGTGTCTATTTTTGTACATGTGTGTGCATGTGTATTTGTTCATGTATGTGTGGTTATTTGTGTGCATACATGTGTGTGCATGTGGGTGCATGTGAGCATGTCTGGGCATGAGTTTGTTTCTATGTGTATGTGAATTTGTACATGTCTATCCATTTTCATGTTTATGGGTGAGTGTTTTGTGCATGTGTGTATGTGTGTGTGTATATGCATGCTTATGTGTGTGCAAGGATGCACACACGTGTGCATGCATTTGTCTGAGTGTGTTGTGCATGCGTGAGTGTATGAAACTATGTGTGTGTGTTGACGAGTGTGTGTCGGTGTGCATGTCCATGTGCTTATGTGTGTATGTGCTTGCGTATATTTGCTTATGTGTGTATGTGTGTGTGATTCTGTTTGCATCTATGTGTGCATGTGTGTGCACATGTCTGTGTATGAGTGAGTGTGTGTTCATGCATGCGCGTAGGTGTGTGTTTGTGTGTGTGCATGTGTGTGTGTGCAAGTGCATGTCTGAGTGCATATGTCTACATGTTTGCATGTGTAGTTATGTGTGTGATAGTGCATGTATATGTTAATGCATGTGTGTGTTCCTTTGTGTGCGTGTGTTTATGCTGGTGGATTAACATGTGTGTTTGTGCATGTGCATTATTTTTTGCATGCATGTGTATATGTGCATGTGATTATGTTGTTGCATGCATGTACATATATGCATGCAAGTGTATGTGTCTGAGTGTGTGGCATGTGTGTATGTTTACATATGCGTGCATGTACCTGTGTGTGTGTGTGTGGAGGGGGGAGTGTGTGTGTGTGCATGTATTGTGTATGTGTGTGTGCCTATGCACCTTTTCTGTGTGTGTGTGGGTGTTTGTGAATGTGTGTGTGTGTGTGTTTATGCTTGCGTGTTCATGCAAGCTTATGTGTATGCATGTGGGTGCATATGTGCCTTATTTTATGTGTTTGTGTGCATTTGTGCATGTGCATGTGTGTGATTGTGCATGTGTGTGTCTGTGTTTGTGCAAGCATATGTGTATGTGTATATGCATATGTGTGTGTTCATGTAAGTGTAAATGTTTGTGTGTGCATACATGTGTTCATGGATGGTTGCATGTGTGTGTGTGTGTCTCATGTAAGTGTGTGGGTGAGTGTGTGTGTGCAAATATGCATGTGTGTATGAGTGTTTATGCACACATGTAGGTTTGTGTGTGTGTTAACAATTGTGTGCTTATTTGTGTTGTCTTTGTGTGGGTGTGTGTATATGTTTTTATATGTAGACCAACATGTGTGTGTGTGCATGTTTGTTCACATGGGTGCATATGAGTGTGTGTGGGTGTGAGTTTGTTCCAGTGTGCTCATGCATTTGTGTTTGTCTATCCATTTTCATGTTTGTGGGCAAGTGTTTTATGTGCATGTGTGTGTGTCAGTCTGTGTGCATGTGTGTGTGGTTTTGCATATGAATGGTTGTGTGTGTCCATCTGTGGGTGTGCATGCATGTGCCAGCATTCATGTGAGTTTGGTGTATGTTAAAGAACATGGCACTATCTGTGTGTGTGTTTGAGAGTACATGTGCTTATGTATATTTGTATATGTGCATGTGATTGTGTTTGTGTTTATGAGTGCGTGTACAAGTATTCGTGTCTGGGCGAGTTGAGTGGATGTTTGTTTGTGCTATGCCTGCATGTGCGTAGGTGTAGGTGGATGTGTATTTGTGTGTGCAGGCATGCATGCATACACATGCACATGTGTGTATGCTTATTTGTGTGCATGCGTATTGGTGTGCTTGTGCTTGTGTACATGTGTATGTATTATGATGTGTGCGTTGGTGTTTCTCTATGGGTGTGTGCATGTGTGTTGTTTTTTGCATGCATGTATGTGTTTGTGTTGTTGTGAATGTGCATGTGTGTATAAGTGTCTATATGTGTGTGAGTGTTAGTGTGTTTGCACACATGTACACATACATTTATGTATTCATGTGCAAATACCAACACACACACCCATAAACATGTGTACACACACACAAATGCATACACACACACTCTCACATGTATACACATGCATGTAAAGCCATAGAATCAAACACATGGACATGCATGCACTGTAGAACCACACATACACACATGCACACACATGCCTGCACATGCATGTACATACTCACATCCACACATAACAACACGTGCATGCAAACACGTGCTCACACAAACACATGCATGCATGTGAACACACACAAGCATTAACACACGTGCATGTGCATGCACACACACTCACACATATACCCACATGTGCATGCACTTATAGGTGCAACACATACACATGCATACATGTGCACACACTCACACACCAAGACACATGTACACACTTGCTCACTAACATGGGTGCAAACATACACATACGAAAACACAAACATAAGTACACATGCACACACATAAAAGCATTAACAAATGTGCACACGCACACACATGTATACACACACCAATACACACCCACACACCCATGCATATGCTCATGTAATACACACATGCACATATGTGCACACATATGCATGTACAAATGCACAAGATCACATGAGCACAAACACACATAAACAAGTACACGAATGAATCCACACACACACAAAGCACACACACACATGAACACATGCACACACAAGAATGTACACACACCCACACCTACTCCCATACCCATATCCATACACACACATCAACAAACATGCACACCCCCTTGCACATGCACATACACATACGCACACATAAACAAAAACATGCACACACACTCGGTCAAGTATACACATGCACATATATGCACATGCAAAAAAACAAGCACACATGCACTACATGCATGCACACTCACACTGATGCATGCACATGTATGCACACACAAACACACTTGCACAAGCACACAAAAGCCTGTACGCACTCACACGTACACCTACAGCCCCACACACATGAAAATGCATACACACTCACACGGCACACATGCACAGAAACACACAAATCCATATAAAAAACATGCTTGCACAAGTGTGCACACACTTGTGCACACTTACATGCATACACACACACACCCATTTACACACACACACATGCACGCATGGACACATGCATGCACGTATGAACTCACACACAAATGCATGCACACACACATGAACAAACAAGTACATATAAACACACACAAATGCATATGGACATGCACGTCCAAGCACACAGATGCATGCACACATACAAAAGCACACACATGCACACACATAGGCATAAACTCCCCCACAGACACATGCACACACTCTTGCACAAATAAAGTCACATTGATACACATGCTCACATGCACACACGTATGCACATGTGCACAAACTCTACCCATAAGCACAGAAACACAAACCTATCCACTCACGCACATATACATGCATATGCACAACCTTGTAGAAACATTTATGTATACACAGACACACTTGCACATGCATGCACATGCATAGCCACACACAAAAAATAGGGGAACACACACACATGCATGTGCTTGCACACACAAGCATAAGCACTCACAAATGCACATGCACATGCATGCACATGAACACACACATGCGGACACACAAAAGCACTCACACGCACAAGCACATACATAAACATATTTGAACATGCACATACACATGCACAAGCATGCACACACACAAACACATGCACATATACGCACATGTTGACACAAACATGTGCACCCACACACATGCGCGAATACAAAAATATACACACAAATTGAATCACACATGGACATACACACAAACATAGAAAAATGCAGATGCATGCACGCATACACATATATACACATGAACACATAGACACACAAATGGACATAAACAATGTAGAAACATGCACACACACACATATACAAATGGACACATGCATTAATCATGCACACACATAAACATGCACACACATACACACATACATTCATATGCATGCATAGGCACATGCACCCACAGACTTGGATGCACACACATACACACGCACACACATAAGTAAACACGCACATACATCAATGAAAATGCACACACACACTCGCACATAGCCACATGCACACGCACATAAAAGCACACACACACAAACATGCATGCACATATGCACACCAATGCACACACACGCACAAACAGGTGCTTAGACATGCACACACACATACATTCACATGCATCTACATGGATACACACACATGCATACACATTGGCTCACAAATATGCACACATGCAAACATGCATGCACACACATGCACATGCCTGCATGCATACACATACACACACGACCTTGCACACATGCATATGACATACACTTGCACTCATGCATATACACACTCAATATCATGCACACATACACATGCACAAATATGCATATGCACACACAAATACACACACAAATGTCTACACACACATGCAGAAGTGCACGTGCATTCATGCATATACAATTTCATTAACACACATGTGTACGCACACACACACATAACATGAATGCATACACACATAGCACACATGCATACACAAACACTTACACATACACCCACACACATTGATACATGTGCATAAATAAATTTATGAATGTGCACATAAATGTACACACACATGCATGAGCACACGCACTCATAGACACATGCATACAAGACATGTAGACAAGCACACACATACACATGCATGCACACCAACAGACAAACACACTTACCTGCCTATACGTGTGTTTGAGCATGCACACAACCTACACACATACACACACATGCATGCACACACATATCCTTACACACACGCACATGTACTCATAAGCACACACATGCATAGACCCAATTGCACATGCACACAAATTTGCATAGACACCCAACGCATGCACATTTTCATGTACACATATGTATAAAAATAGACACATACATACAAAAAGGTACACAGATGCATGCCCTTGCACATACATAGCATAAACACACGATATACACACACAACCACACAAGCACACATATATACGCACACATACACATAAGCACACATATAAATGCACACATGCACACAAGAACACATATGCACATCCATGTATGCATGTGCTTATAGACATAGACACATGTACACATCTGCACAAACACACATGCAGGTACATATTCACACTCATATGCACTTAGACATACACACACTCATATACATGCATATGTAAAAACAAACATATGCACATGAACACAACTAATAGCATAGAAATAAGAACATTCACACACACACATAGATGCACACCAACACACACACATGCATGCACACACATACACACAAACATGCACACACATGAGCACAAGTAGATGCACACACATGTTAACACACATGCACATACTTACACATAAGAACACACATGCACATACACAAGCAGAAACATAAATGCACACTCTCATGCATACACACATGTACAAACACATGTGCATGCACATACAAGTGCCCCCATGCACACAAACATGCATGCATGCACACAGTCACACAAATGGACACCCTCATACACACCAATACACTCTTACAAACATGAACAAACACACAAATACATTTGTGCACACATCACACACACATGTTTGCATATGTACACACATACATATACACATACACACTCACACTCACACACAAACTCACACACACACACATACACACACACAAACACACACACACACACATATATGAGCACACACACACACGACCACATGAAAACATGCCCATACACAAAAATGCACACACACATATGCATGCACATACATACACAAACACACACATGCATGCACATCTACACACACAAGATAACACACACATGCACATAGATGTACACACACATGCACATTGCCACACACACACACCCACATACCATATGACCACACGCATGCTCACAAATAGGAATGAACACACGCACAAGCAGAGATACACATTTGAATATTTCTGCACATACACATGCACAAACATGCATAAACACACAATATCACACATGCCCACATGTGCATAGAAACATGCACACACGTAGGCACTTGCACACACACACACACAAATGTACAAATTTACACACACATGCACAAAAACATGCATGTACACACAAATACATATGTACACAAGCACACATACGCACACGAACACATACACACACATGTGTACAAATACACACAAATGTACATAAGCATACACGCACATGTGCATGCACAAACAAGAACATGCTTGTACATGTACATGCAAACATACACACATGCACACACATGCACATGCTCAAATGAACACACAAACTCACATGGACACACACACAAATGCACAAACATGAACACACATGCACACACACATGCACACACACACACACACGTACACATAGACACACCCACATTGACACCCATTCTTACCAATGCATAGATGCTCGCACATGCACACACACACACAAACGCAAGCACAACCATACAAGCACAAGCACAAATACATACCTAGAAACATGCACATATACACATGCACACATGTACACACACACATAGACAAGTAGCCAGAGCTGCATATGCACTCACACAAATAGACATGCTAATGTAGACATGTTCACAGTCACACACACATATGCAAGCACACACACACACATTCATGCACATGCACATACACACACATGCACACACATAGACATGCCCTCATGCACACACAAGTGCGTACCCAAGAAAAAAAGTGAATGCACTTGCACACACATGCACGCACATGCACAAGCACACCTAGATATAGGATCACACACATGAACACATATAAGCACACACACATAAATAGGCACACAAATACATGCACACACATGCACATGGACATAGACCCATATGCATAATGACACACACATACCCAAGCACAATCATGCCAACACACACATGTGCATATGCACACACATACACTCACAACCACATACACACAGGCATACATGCATGAACAAATACACATGGATAACCTAGCATACATGATAATCATACAAGCACACACACAAACACACATGCATATATGCACACACACACATGCACAAACATAAAGATGCATGCATGTCCACACATATACATACACACATACACACACAGTCACATCCTTACACACATGCATGCATATGTAAGCACATACAGTCACACCCATACATATGCCTATAAGCAGACACACACAAACATTCACACACATTATACACAAACACATGTACATATGCACACATGCACCCAACCACACAAGCATATACAAGAACACACACACACACAAACATGTGTACATATGCACACACAAAAACACACGTACATGCACACACACACACATGCAAACATTCATCTACCCAAACACACACGCAAACATGCTTGCTCACATGCACTACATGTATGCACCCACATGCACACACATGCAAGAACACACTTGCATGCATCTAAACACACAGATGTACACACAGTTCACATGCACACATACACACTCACAAACACATGCCCACACACAGCCACACAACATGAACATGCATGGACACACATATGAAAGTCACACACACATGCACCCAACCACACATGTGCACACATATTCTTATGCTTGCATATATGAATAGACACACATATAAACATGCACACATGTACTTGCACAAGCACAACACACAAGTACCTAAGCATAGACACACAATACTATGAACACATAAGCACTTGTATAGGAACACACATACACACACAAACTCAATGACTGGTACACACATGTGCACACACAAACACAAACATGCATGTGCACATGAATACGAGCACACACACACAAACACACCCACACACCACACCTGCATGCATGTACCTAAAAACCCACATGCTTATGCACAGGCACAACTAGACACCAATGCCTTGACATGCATAAGCACACACTCACACTAAACATATGCATACTTGCACACACACATAAAATCACATGTACACACAAACATGCATGTACATGCACTTGCTCACACACACATACATGCATGTACCCATGCACATGTGCACATGTGCACATGCAGGCAAACACATACACTCATGTGCATAAATGCACACTCACATTCGTTGGAACATGCATATACACAAAGGCTCGTAGACATACACATGCAATAACACACATATGTGTGTGCATGCACACACACACACATGCATGCACACAGATATACATGCACTCATGCACACACAAGTGCGTGCCCATGAAAAAAAAAGTGAATGTACTTGCACACGCATGCATGCACATGCACAAGCACACATAGATATAGGATCACACACATGAACACATATAAGCACACACATAAATAGGCACACAAATACATAAACACACATGCACATGGACATAGACTCATATGCATAATGACACACACATACCCAAGCACAATAATGCCAACACACACATGTGCATGTGCGCACGCATACACTCACATTCTTTAGAACACACATATAAACAAAGGCTGATAGACATACACATGCAACGACACACATATGCACACTCACATATGAGCACTCACACAAACAGATTGATGCACATGCACATGATGCACACACAAATGATGCACACACACATGCACGTTGACACTCGCCCATGCACTAACATGGATAGACACACACTTAAACATATAATTACACGCACACACAGATGTCCACAGATGCACCCAAACACGCACACAAATGTGAATGTACAAATACTCACATACAAGAACATGCATTGCAAATGTTCACACACATAGATGCACATAAGTAAATCATGCAAGCATACACACACCCATACATATGCATAAGTACACACCCACAAACACACAACCACTAACACATGCAAGCACTCTCACACACAAGCAAACACACATACATGAACCACACACTCACAAGTACAAATGCACATGCACATGCAATTCCATGCTCACACATGCATAAAATGTAGGTACAAACAATCATGCATGGACAAATATGTATAAAAGCACATGTACATGCAAATAAATGCACACCCACACACACTTACACTCACCCATATGCACACAAATGCATGTAATCACACAACCACACAGACGTTCATAAACACACAGATGCACACAAACACACACTTGCAAGCATATGTACATACATGCACACACACACACACACTTTGTGTGCTCATATGAACACACGCACACCTACACACATGCACATGCATGAACATAGGTATATCTACACACATAGACACACGTACACACATTCATATGCATACATTCAGACATGTACATATATGTATACACATTTGTAATCATAGACCCACATCTATGCACATATATGCACATACATGCACACATCTGAACACAACACACACACAAATACGTAATCCAATGCACATGCAAACATCTATACACACACAAAGACATACACACTCATATACACATGCATGCTCGCACATACACACCCACATGCACACATCCACACATATGCACTCAAATATACACACAAGCACACATACATGCACACACACTCACAATGCATGCCTACACACATAGACATGCCCAAGCAAAAGCACACGTAGAGGCCTATGCATAGACACTAACATGCACACACTCACACATAAACATATGCACAGATTCACACACATGCAAAGATGCACACACACACACACACAAACTCACACACACATGCACATATGTACATGCATACGAACACAAATGCTCATGCACTAACACACATACACATGTACACTCATATACACAGGCACACACACATTCACAAAGGCTAGCAAACATGCACACATATTTTCACATGCAAATACACATGCACATAGATACACACATGCATGTACACACACACACACATACACTTGTATGCACAAGTACACACACATGAATACAATCACACATACAAAAAACACACAGTCAAATACACTTTGTGCACATGCACATACACATGCACACACATGTGCACATACACATGCACACATACTCACACATACACATGCACAGACTCACACACACATAGGTATGCACACAAACACACACACACATACACACATATCCATCTATGCACGTGTATTCATGGATGCACAGAAATGAACATGAGCTTACAAGCACACACACGCACACACCTAAAAATAAGAAGAAGCACACATGTACATATAAGCCCATGTACACACACACACACATAAAACACATGCACAAAAACATGTGCATGGACATACACGTACAAAAGCACATGCACATGAAAACAAATGTATAATAACACCTACTTACTTGCACCCATATGCACACAAATGCATTCACTCACACAACCACAACCACAAACCTGCACACACACCTACACATAGATGCACACATGCACACACACACACACACAAACACACACATGCAAGCATAAGAATACATGCATACACATGCATTATGCGCTCATGAAAAAAACAACCATGGCAAGACACAGGTATGCACATGCACTATCGCATGCACACACACATGCACAATCATATGTACATGTAGACACATCAATACACACACACACACATTGATGCACATGCATAAACACAAACCTACCTATACATTCACACACACATACATGTACACACACAACACACACACACATGCACAAATGCAAACCATAGTATGTGAACACACGTACACACACAAAAACACATGCACATGCACCCTCACTGTCATGCCCCGCCTAAACTATCACTATAATCTACTGATAAAATCAGCTAATCAGAGCATAGCAGCATATAATTGAGAACACAACTGTAAAACTAGGCGAGGGTGACACAAACAAAATAAAACTGTTACCTTTATAATCAACAGCAACTTCAATATACGCATACCTGTCACTTGGGAAATCCTGTACAAAAATTACAAAAAACGAAATAACAGATACGTTTGTACAAAGTCCCATACCATCCTAAGCACCCTCTCTCTGTGAATCAGTGGCATATCCTGTAATGTAAGTAGGGGAAATGAGCTTATAAAGCCTAGTAGGTGAATGCTATGGCTACAGGGATATAACATGATGAATATCCAACAACATGCTTTATCTCAAATGTAAATATGGCAAAGATAAATCTGAAATCAGCATGCAATGAATCAAGCAAAGTATGCAATTCATTTCTTCTTCTTTTCAATTCTTTTTTTTTCTTATTCATTTTTTTTCTTTTCTTGCTGGGTCCCAGACTTTCCCCATGATCCACATCCCCCATCCCTATCATATCATATCACATCTCTATGGCATCTATCTCATCTAGAGACCATTGCCCGTAGGCATATCGTGGCTGGCCAAGCCTATCACGTCGGACCATCCCCGTATCTCAGCCCTGCACAAAGTGCTAGCCATATACGAGATGTCTCGATCTCTATCACGTCGGACCATCTCCGTATCTCAGCCCTGCACAAAGTGCTAGCCATATACGAGATGTCTCGATCTCATCATATCCCTCCGCACTCAGCCCTGCACAAAGTACTAGCAATGCGGGGGAGGTCTCTATGCCATCTCATCATGCCCAGCATCCTGTGCTGGTGCTCATATGTTTGGGGACTACTGGGATGCGATCTAGGGTCAATTCTATTCTTTTTTTTTTCTTTTCTTTTTAGGGAATTTAACCCTTTAAGAGGCATAATCGATACCTCTACACATTTTCTTTGGCATGCTTTACATTTTACTATACCATAGTATCATATTGCAAATTCTCATTTCATTTTCATATAATGCCATAATATTTCAAAGCCATGCTTTTATAATAAAATAACAATCACTACTTACATTACTATTTAAATAAATTCACCTACCTGAGTTCCTGAGGGTCCTGCCATTCTTTGGCCTCTTCCCCTTCCCCTTCCTCTTCTTCTCATTTATTTCAATTACAGGGTGCTGAAATCGCAAATCAATATATTTTTATCAAAATTTGTTTTAAATGCTGCAACATACAGGTAATTGATCTCTACAGAATGAACATTAAATTACCTGTCAGAGTTTGCTTTCTTCACACTTATGCAGCCTTCGCCACTCAACACTTCTTTTCAATTTTTCCCCCCTTTTTAACACGGAGGCTGCCGCCGACCGTTGCACGGCTCAGAAATTCCCCTCGAATCAAGCCGACACTCGCATGCAACCCTCCTTTCTCGGCACGGAAAACGAGAAAGGGCTGCACCGCAGAAATTCCTTTTTCCCCTTTGCTGTTCGCGGTTTCCCTGGCTCGGGATGCAAAAAGGAGAAGAGCTGCACAACAACCCGAAAATCCCAAAAATCCCGTAAAAACCTTTCTAAAAAAAAAGTTTCCCTTCTACGGTTCGAAGAGAGAAAAACCGCTCGGGAAGAGAGAGAAAATGGCTCGGGACTTACCCGGTTCCCCTCGTCGCTGAGCTCGGGACCTGAAATCGCCGCCGCCGGACTACTCCCTTCTTCCGATTTTTTTTTTCGTCGGGACGGAGACTGCTACGGGAAAAAAAACTCCGCTGCTTCGCATGGTCTCGGCACGGGATCACTCGCACGGCTTCCTCTCCCTTTCTTTCTCCTCCCTCAGGATCGGGTCGTACGGGCGCACGCGGCGTCGTCGGATCGCCTCGCGTCCGATGCCCGTGCGTCTTTTTTTCCAGGATATTAAAATCTCCCCTCCTTCAAGAAATTTCGTCCCGAAATTTTGAGAACAAATCTGGATACTGAGCTTTTATATCTGCCTCAATTTCCCAGGTTGCCTCAATATCAGTGCGGTTCTGCCACAATACTCGAACCATGGGAATCGCTTTATTTCTTAGCACTTTCTCTTTTCAATCTAGGATCAGAATTGGCTTTTCTTGATATGTCAGATCTGGCTGAATTTCGATACCTTCTGTATCATATCGAATAATATACGCTGGATCTGAAACATACTTCCTCAGGAGAGACACATGAAACACATCATGCACTCCAACCAACTGAATAAGTAAAGCAATTCTGTATGCAACCTGTCCTATCCTTTCAGAAATTTGAAAAGGACCAATAAATTTGGGCTTCAATTTCCCTGCTTTACCAAATCTGAAAACTCCTTTCATAGGACTAACTTTGAGGAAAACATGATCTCCCTCTTGGAATTCAACATGTTTGTGCTTGCTGTCAAAAAATTTCCTCTGTCGATCCTGTGCAGTCCATATTCTTTCTTTAATCAGTTTTACTTTTTCTGTGGCATCATCCACAAAATCAGGACCAATAAGCTGTCTTTCTCTACCTTCAAACCAGCATAGAGGAGATTGACATTTCCTACCATACAGAGCTTCATAGGGAGCCATCCCAATGCTAGCCTGATAGCTGTTATTATATGCAAATTCCACTAAAGATAAGTGGCTCTCCCAATCTCCTCCAAAATCAAGAATACACAGTCTAAACAGATCTTCCAAAACTTTAATTACTCGTTCAGTCTGGCCATCTGTCTGTGGGTGGAAAGCTGTACTGAATTTCAACTGAGTACCAAAAGCTTGATGTACCTTTTTCCAGAAATGAGATGTAAACTTTGGATCTCTATCAGAAATAATCTCCTTAAGCACACCATACAGCTTCACAATTTGTTTTAAATACAGCTGAGCTAGCCTTTCTACTGAATAGGTGACTTTAATGGCCAAGAAATGCGCACATTTAGTCAACCTATCAATTATTACCCACACACAATCATGACCTGCCTGTGATCTAGGCAAACCCACAACAAAATCCATTGATATACTTTCCCATTTCCACTCAAGAATGAGTAAAGGTTGCAGCAAACCACTAGGCTTCTGTTGTTCCCCTTTAACCTGCTGACAAATCAGACATTTTCTGACCCATTCTGTCACATCTCGCTTGAGACCAGGCCACCAAAAATTTTGTTTCAATTCTTAATACATTTTTGTGCCTCCAGGATGGATAGCATACTTTGAATTGTGAGCTTCACTAAGCAACAACTGTTTCAATTGGAGATGATCAGGAATACATAACCGGCCTTGAAATCTCAACACATCATCTTTATCTAGGGAAAAGTCAGATATCCAGCCATCCCTAATTTTCTGAATTAGTTTCTGACATTCTTCATCTTGCAACTGATCTTCTTTAATAGACTACAGCCAATCAGGTCTGATAAACAACTGACCATACAATAAAACATTTCTCTACAGTTCTTTCTCTAATAAAAGTCTATCAATTTCAAATACAGTCAGCTTCTCAACATCTTGGGATAAAATTGAGCTAACATAAGCTCTCCTGCTCAGGGCATCGGCAACCACATTAGCTTTTCCTGGATGATAGATTATTTTCAGCTCATAATCTTTGATGAATTCAAGCCACCATCTCTGTCTCAGATTCAACTCTTTCTGATCAAAAATATATTTCAAGCTTTTATGATCTGTCAATATTTCACATTTCACTCCATAGAGATAGTGCCTCCATATTTTCAAAGCAAAAACTATTGCTGCCAATTCCAGATCATGCACTGGATAATTTTTCTCATGAGGTTTCAGCTGTCTGGAAGCATAAGCTATCACTTTGCCATACTGCATTAACACACAGCCCAAACCTTGCAATGATGCGTCACTGAAAACCTAATAGCCTTCAATTCCTTCAGGCAATGTTAATACTGGAGCAGATGTCAACTTTTCTCTCAATTGCTGAAAACTTCTTTCACAAGATGCATTCCACTAAAATTTCACAGCCTTCTGAGTCAATCTTGATATTGGTGCAGCGATTTGAGAAAAACCCTGCACAAATTTTCGATAATAACCTGCCAAACCTAGAAAACTTCTGACTTCAAATACATTTGAAGGTTGGGGCCAATTTACAATAGCTTCTATTTTCTGGGGATCTACAGAAATCCCTTCTGCGCTAATAACATGCCCCAAAAATGAAATCTTAGACAACCAGAATTAACATTTTGAGAATTTAGCATACAACTGATGCATCTGTAAAGTCTGTAATACTGTATGCAAGTGTCTTTCATGATCCTCGACATTTCTGGAATACACCAAAATATCATCTATAAACACCACAACAAACTGATCCAGATATTCTTTAAATACTCTGTTCATCAAATCCATAAATGCTGCAGGGGCATTGGTTAGGCCAAAAGGTAACACCAGGAATTCATAATGCCCATATCTAGTCCTGAAAGCAGTCTTAGATATGTCAACTTTCTTGATTTTCAACTGGTGATAACCAGACCTTAAATCAATTTTCGAAAATACTGCAGCACCCTGCAACTGATCAAATAAATCATCAATCCTCGGCAGTGGATAACGATTCTTGATAGTAATTTTATTCAACTCCCTGTAATCAATACACATCCTTAAACTGCAGTCTTTCTTTTTCACAAATAAAAGCGGTGCTCCCCATGGAGACACACTGGGTCTAATAAAACCCTTGTCAAGCAACTCGTGAATCTGGACTTTTACCTCTTGCAATTCAGCAGGGGCCATTCTATACGATGCCTTGGAAACAGGTTCCACTCCTGACATCAACTGGATTTCAAATTCGATTTCTCTGTCTGGAGGTAAACCAGGCAACTCTTCTGGAAATTCCTCGGGATACTCACAAACTACAGGAACATCCTGCAACTTCCCAAAATTCTGATCTGGTAGCAACACAGAAAGCAAAAATCCTTCATTTCCTTTCTGAAGTAATTTACAAGCTTTCAACACAGAAATGAAAGGAATTTTCCTTCCTCTCCCATAGTAAATTACTTCTTCTCCCAATTGGGTTTTCATCTGCACTCTCTTTTCCATACAATCAATTTTGACTTGATGTTTCACAAGCCAATCCATCCCCAAAATAATATCAAATTCACTTAGGGGTAAAATTATCAAGTCCACAGGGAAATCTGTTCCCTGAATTTCTATATTTCCATTTACACATTCTTTTGCTAAAATTTCTGAACCATCTGGTAATTTAACTAATAAAGCAGTTTTCATGATTTGTAATGGTAACAGCAAATGATCACACACATGCTGAGCTACAAATGAATGCGATGCTCCACAATCAAAAAGAACTGATACCACAATATTTTTGAAAGATAAAATACCTTATATCACATCAGTAGAACGAGGAGCATCCTGCTGAGATATAACATATACTCTCGGCTGTCCACTTTTGCCAGCTGGCTGACCTCTGCCTGTGCCACCCGATGCTGTGGTAGATGCTGTACCTCGACCTCTGCCAGTACCAGCTCTACCACCTCTAGTAAAACCAGTGGGTGATGAGGCCATCCCAGATGCCGCACAAGCCTGGGGACAATCTCTAGCTATATGCCCTGGCTCACCACAAGTAAAACATTTGATCTGGCCACCAGTCCGATACCAACAAATCCCTCTATGAAATTTTCCACATTCTGGACACTGAGGGGTCTTTCCAGTATCTGTATCGGTCCTGCTACTACTAGCTACAGATCCTGATTTTCCAGTACCGAATCTCTTACCTCTGAACTTTTTGAATCCCTTTTTAAAAGATGTGGTCTCTCTGATGGCTAGGGGTTCTTCTCTTTTTCTTTCTGCACTTCCAGCACCTGCAAGTTCTATTCTATCATTCTGGCATTTTCCACAAGTTCAAAGAAGTCAGCTGTTCTGAAAGAAATTAAAGCAGATTTGATTTCATGTTTCAATCCTTTTCTGAATACAAAACAGCGCTGCTCCTCAGAACCAAACATGTCAGGCACATGTCTCGCCAGAGTACTGAATTTTCTTTCATACTCAGATACTGTAAGGGCACCCTGAACCAGAACAGAAAGATCTTCCCGCATTCTTTCTCGGGCAGATAAAGGGATGTAGCACATTTCAAAATCAGCTACAAATTCTGGCCATGAGATTTCTTTTGTTGGCCTGCTCCTGAACTTAATCCTGTGGCGTGATTCCCATCAGTCCACAGCCTCTTCATCAAGCACCAAAATAGCTAAAGGAACTCTTCTGTGCTCTGGGCAATCCATGCCCTCAAAGATTCTTGTCATCTGCTTAATCCATCTCTCTGCAACTAAGGGATCTGTTCCTCCAGCAAAGTGAGGGGGATGTATGTGATAGAATTGATTTACTGCCTTATCCATCATGAAGCTGTCATCCTCCCTTCTCATTTGTTGTTGCGAAGACGATGAAGCAATTGGCATTTGAGCATTATCAGAGCCTTGCTCTCTTTCTTCATTGCCAACAGGAGGTACATTTGCTTCTCCTCACCAAGATCCCTTTATTCAGCAAATTTGCACATATCAATTCTCAATAATTCAACAATTTTCACAATTATACGTATGTGCTTTACTTAAAAACAGGTATGACATATACATGCTGTGCCAGTGTCCTCACTCAAATTCTTAATTCTTACAACCGGGCTCTGATACCACCCTGTCATGCCCCACCTAAACTATCACTATAATCTACTGATAAAATCAGCTAATCAGAGCATAGCAGCATATAATTGAGGACACAACTATAAAACTAGGCGAGGGTGACGCAAACAAAATAAAACTGTTACCTTTATAATCAACAGCAACTTCAATATATGCATACCTGTCACTTGGGAAATCCTGTACAAAAATTACAAAAAACGAAATAACAGATACGTTTGTACAAAGTCCCATACCATCCTAAGCACCCTCTCTCAGTGAATCAGTGGCATGTCCTGTAATGTAAGTAGGGGAAATGAGCTTATAAAGCCCAGTAGGTGAATGCTATGGCTACAAGGATATAACATGATGAATATCCAACAACATGCTTTATCTCAAATGTAAATATGGCAAAGATAAATCTGAAATCAGCATGCAATGAATCAAGCAAAGTATGCAATTCATTTCTTCTTCTTTTCAATTCTTTTT
Organism: Vanilla planifolia; assembly: GCA_023846275.1. Lineage (NCBI taxonomy): Eukaryota > Viridiplantae > Streptophyta > Magnoliopsida > Asparagales > Orchidaceae > Vanilla > Vanilla planifolia. Next base: position 93,666 of record JAIUJO010000140.1, read on the forward strand.
TTTTCTTATTCATTTTTTTTTTTCTTTTCTTGCTGGGTCCTAGACTTTCCCCATGATCCACATCCCCCATCCCTATCATATCATATCACATCTCTATGGCATCTATCTCATCTAGAGACCATTGCCCATAGGCATATCGTGGCTGGCCAAGCCTATCACGTCGGACCATCCCCGTATCTCAGCCCTGCACAAAGTGCTAGCCATATACGAGATGTCTCGATCTCTATCACGTCGGACCATCTCCGTATCTCAGCCCTGCACAAAGTGCTAGCCATATACGAGATGTCTCGATCTCATCATATCCCTCCGCACTCAGCCCTGCACAAAGTACTAGCAATGCGGGGGAGGTCTCTATGCCATCTCATCATGCCCAGCATCCTGTGCTGGTGCTCATATGTCCGGGGACTACTGGGATGCGATCTAGGGTCAATTCTTTTCTTTTTTTTTTCTTTTCTTTTTAGGGAATTTAACCCTTTAAGAGGCATAATCGATACCTCTACACATTTTCTTTGGCATGCTTTATATTTTACTATACCATAGTATCATATTGCAAATTCTCATTTCATTTTCATATAATGCCATAATATTTCAAAGCCATGCTTTTATAATAAAATAACAATCACTACTTACATTACTATTTAAATAAATTCACCTACCTGTGTTCCTGAGGGTCCTGCCATTCTTTGGCCTCTTCCACTTCCCCTTCCTCTTCTTCTAATTTATTTCAATTACAGGGTGCTGAAATCGCAAATCAATATATTTTTATCAAAATTTGTTTTAAATGCTGCAACATACAGGTAATTGATCTCTGCAGAATGAACATTAAATTACCTGTCAGAGTTTGCTTTCTTCACACTTATGCAGCCTTCGTCACTCAACACTTCTTTTCAATTTCTCCCCCCTTTTTAACACGGAGGCTGCCGCCGACCGCTGCACGGTTCAGAAATTCCCCTCGGATCAAGCCGACACTCGCATGCAACCCTCCTTTCTCGGCACGGAAAACGAGAAAGGGCTGCACCGCAGAAATTCTTTTTCCCCTTTGCTGTTCGCGGTTTCCCTGGCTCGAGATGCAAAAAGGAGAAGGGCTGCACAACAACCCGAAAATCCCAAAAATCCCGTAAAAACCTTTCTAAAAAAAAACTTTCCCTTCTACGGTTCGAAGAGAGAAAAACCGCTCGGGAAGAGAGAGAAAATGGCTCGGGACTTACCCGGTTCCCCTCGTCGCTGAGCTCGGGACCTAAAATCGCCACCGCCGGACTACTCCCTTCTTCCGATTTTTTTTTTCGTCGGTACGGAGACTGCTGTGGGAAAAAAAAACTCCGCTGCTTCGCATGGTCTCGGCACGGGATCACTCGCACGGCTTCCTCTCCCTTTCTTTCTCCTCCCTCGGGATCGGGTCGTACGGGCGCACGCGGCGTCGTCGGATCGCCTCGCGTCCGACGCCCGTGCGTCTTTTTTTCCAGGATATTACACTCACACACACTTGTGCACATGCACCAAGGTATAGATACATGTACACATGCATACACACACTTGTGATCACAAATGCACACACACACACACACTCACACACACACACATGCTTACACCTTCTCATGCACCCATACTCACACTTACAAGAACTCAATCACACATAGATGTACACACACACAAGCATATAGACACATCTATATATCCTCATGAACACACACATGCACAATCACAAGAACACATATGCACATAGACACACACACACATGTACATGCATATACACACATGCTCACACATTTATGCATATGCATAAACATCTGCCCATATCCATACTCACTCATATACATGCATACATGTACACACACGCACAAGTGAAATAAAACACATAAAAACAAAAGCATACACAGATGCACACACTCGCACTTACACACACGTATACACATACACATGAACACACACACACATGTGCATATACAGCCAAACATACATACATGTACAAACACACACACACTCGGCCACACATACATGTACTTGTACACATGCTTGCACACTCACATGCACCAATAATCGTGCACTCAGAAGAATGCACATGCACACAAGTGAACACACATGCATATACACATATGTACACACACATACACATGCATACATGCACACACAAACACACATATATGCATGAACAAGAACATGCACATTCATGTACACACACATGCATAGATACACAAGCATAAATAGGCCTGCAAACATGCACACATATAGTCTCATATGAACATGTTGACACACACACACACACACACAAACATACATGCACACACACATGTCGAAACACACATACACATACACACATAAGAACACACATCCACACACCAACCTAAACACACAAACACATACACATACACACATATAGACACATATGCACATGCATGCCCACACAAATGTGGACACACACCAACACTTAGGATCAAAAACACAAAGATGCACGCACAAAAGCATAGGCACAAATAAACACACATTCATGCACAAGCACATGAATAGATGCACACACATACTTGCACACAAATGATCAAAACTTGTACACACAAGCAAACACACACACACACACACATACTCATGGATGTAAATACACACACACATGTACATTCTTGCACATGGACCACAACATATACACTTGTGAACACACAAGCACATACATGCACTCACACCTACACACACACACTTAGGAACATGCATGTATGCACACACATATAGAAACATGTCCATGTACACACAAGCACACATGAACACATGTGTTCACAACACACTCACACACACTCATGTGCAAACATATGCACATGTGTTCACAACACATACACATATGGATTCACACACACGAATATACATGAATACACACGAAAACACACACATAATTCTCTTATGCACACAGTCATGCGTGTAGACAAGTACACACACATACAAACATGAATACATACATAGGCATGCACAAACACACTTGCACAAATGCATGCATGCATGTACACACACACATACACACACACATGCACACACACACACACACATACTTATTCATGTAAATACACACAAAAATAGGCATGCATAAGTACACTTACATACACTCACATGCATATACATTATAAGACTTGCATGCACATACACACTCGCACACTCACACACTCACACACAGAAACACATGTAGACACACACAAACTCAAATGCACACACATGCATCATCTCATACAGACATACACACACATATGTGCATGCACACAGACACACATGCACACACATAGACACACAAACACACATAAACTCATGCACGCACATTTATGCTCACACACATGCACACACAAGAGCATACACACATGCATGCACACACATTCATGCTTACACATGCACACACATGCACACCCACACATGCATACATGCACACACCAACACTATAAGAAAACATGTGTGAACATGGATACAAATATTCACATATACACACACAAACACATGCACACATGCACAGACACACACACACACACACTCATCTGAAGTGCTTGTGTGAGACAAAATGTATAAGAGGATGGGGATGAACTATACTTTTATGAAATTTTTTGAATTAAAGAAAGATTTTTAAACTTAAAAGTAAAATTTTATTTTTATGAAGATTGTTAGTGAAATGAAATTACTCAACAATAAAAGAAATACACCAAGATGTTGTATGTGGTTTAGCCAAAACCCATGTTTACATCTAGCCCCAATCACTAATCAAGCTTTCACTAACCACTCTTTTTTTGTCAAGGTTGATCAGGGTAAACAATTTATAAACTAATGATCTAATAAGATAGAAATCCACAAAAATTGGCAACACAAAAAAAAAACTTCACAAAACTTTTTGTATATGAAATTTCTACGCTTTAAAATCTTTCTAACAAGAGTGGTGCAAACTAATCAATGATATAGATGTTACAAAGATAATGTAGAAAGATTGTAGAAGAGAGAAAAAAATTAATTAAAAGAACCTATAGTTCCCACAAGCATTTAAAAATTTGATACTATCAATTTTGGACTTCTCTTGAGCATTTATGAAATACACCTTAAGATTTAACTACAATAATATATCTTGAGATTTAACTAAAACAACATTAAGCTCAACATGGAATTAGCAATATTTAGCTTGGCTTTGTGATCATTACATCAAAGGACACAGCAATATCTCTCTTAAAGTTTACAAAATTAATATTATAATTGAACATATAATAATAAAGACAATGTAACATTGATGAGTAAACCAAGTTATATAATATTTAATATTTTAGCTCACTCTATTTGATAACCTATACTATCTCTAATGTTTAGCTGAACCTCTTATTGAATTCTAGTACTAAGTGTTCTCCTTTTAGTAATCATTCAAAGGGGTTAATTTCTTCTAAGATTAATCTAAGTCTATAAAAGAATTAGGTAGATAATGGCTTAGAAACAATTTCATTTAATTAAGTAAAAATGGAAAAAATGATAATTAAAACTCTTTCTTTTATAGAAGTTCTCTAAAAAGTGATATCTTAACTTTATGAATTTTATTCTTGAGCATTGAATAGGATCTTTAGATAAATAAATTACACTTGAATTATCATTAAAAGATTAGAAATTATGTAAATTCTAAGCCATAATCAAAAGCTTATTATTTAATCTATAGAACTTGACCAACACAATTACCTATAGTAATACACATGACCTTTGTTATTGATAGTGGAATATAATTTTATTTTCTATTAGCCTAAGAAATTAGTGAATAATCAATCAATTATATATATTAGAGGTACTTTTTGTATCAATCTTACTACTAATATAGTAAGCATCTATGTAGGTTCTCAAATTTACACTCACATCTAGGGTACCATATGTCTATAGCCTTGGTATCTATAAGAAATTTAAATATATACTTGATTATTTGTAGGTGTGATTCCTTATGACTAGCCTAAAATCTCACACACATACCTACACTAAATATAATATTAGGTATGCTTATAGTAAGATACAATAATGATCTAATCTTTCATTTAAATGATTATGTCAATAGGCTTTTTAGCTTCATCTTTATCTATAATAGTGCTTATACTAAAGGTAGTCTTTTTTTGCTTCATGTTCTCATAACTAAACTTCTTTAAGGACTCTATCAAACACATGGTTTAATAAATAAAACTTTTTCACTTATTTTCTTGACTTGAAGTCCTACAAAAAGGTTAACTCTCTCATCATACTCATTTCAAATTAATTTTTCATAAAATTGGCAAACCTCATACACATCTCTTTATTAGAAGCTGTAAAGATTATGTTATTAATATAAACTAGACATATTAATTAACCTTTATCTAAATTTTAAACAACTAAAATATTATCTAACTTGACTATATGAAAATGATTTGGCATAAAAAATGCATAATCTTTCATACCAAGCTCTTGGAACTTGCTTCCAACCATAATGTTTCTTCTTAGGTTTGCATACATGATTTATCTTATCATGTATTTCAAATCTTAAGGATTATTGAATGTACACTTCTTCATATATATATATATTTATTTAAAAATATAATTTTAACATCTATTTACTATAACCTTAATTCTTTATGGTAGCATAAGCAAGTAAAACCTTACTTGCCTCAAGTTTAGTTACAGGAGAAAATGTCTAATTTACATCTACTCCTTCAACTTAACAATTAACTTTGGCTACTAATCTAGCTTTTTAAAAGAAGACTTTACTAAGTGAAAAAACCTTTTATTACATAAAGTAGAACTATTATCATGTGATATAAGGAATTCTAGACCACTATCTTAACCATGTGTAAAAATAAAGCATATGTATTATCTTTTCTACATCTAATAAAATCTGAAACATTTTCTTTTCTAATAATGCATTCATTCTCAAATAATTGACTAATGCCAAGAGGATTATACCTTAGATATTGTACAGAGAGGATCTTCCTTATAAAAGTGTGTTAGCTACGTACTATTCTAATTCTAATCACTTTCTTCTTGGACTTGTCACCAAGAGCAACTTCACCGCCATTATAAGTCTTCAATTGGAAGACTAAAGATGGATCTCTAGTTATGTGTCTTGATCATCCATGATCTAGGTGCCACATGCAATTCCCAATCCTTGAAGAAAGGCATGCTTACAAAACAAATTCAACATTTATTTTTAGGACCCAAGCTTTTTTAATTCACATGTCTTAACTTGATTCTTAATTGAAATATTTTTTGAATCCATAAAAATCTAGAATATCTCAATAAAAAATTATTCTAAATTTGCAATGAAATGATATTTTTCTAAATCTTATGTAATAATTACGAACTATATTAGGAGCAAAAAATATTTAACAATTCTAGTATAACTAATCTTATGAAAAAAGTCTTACAATGTGCATGTAAAATTTTTAAATAATTTAATTATATAACAAAGATGTATTTTTGATAATAATAGAGGCTTTCCATCTCGTTTAATCTTAATCTCATGAAAATAATTAGCATTTAACTCATTTAAATGTTCACACAAGCTTAAATAATTTTCATTTTCTTCTTTCAATTTAAGATATTTAAAAGCTAATGTTTTGTACTTTATGCAAGTATTAATATACTATTCTTCATAAAGAAGAACTAATTGAATCATCCCATGATATCTTCATAGATTTCTTCTTCTTCTTCTTCTTCTATTTGTAAAACTTCTCAACTTTATCCTTCTAGTGGTGGTAATAGGGCCTTATATGCTCAGGTAATTTACATTCATAATAAATTATGTTTTCATAAGAAACCATCTTTCCCTTTTATTTCATATTATTTCCAAAGCTTTTACCTACATTTCTTTTGTTATATAACTAGACAAAGCTTTTGAAATAAGAACTACCACACTTGAGATGAAAAAATTTGAGTTTATAAAAGAATCAGCTATAGAGGATAGTATTTCTTCCCTCTTCTATTTCTTTTCTTTTTTAGCCACAAATTTTTGATCTCTTCTAGAAAGCTCAAAAATTTGTTAAGATCTCATCTAATAATTCATCCAATAACATGTTTTTGTGTGAGTTCGTACATGCATGCATGAATTCTCGTGTGTTTTGGGTGTGTGTGTGAGAGCATATAAGTGTGTGCATAGGCGCATGTGTGTGCATGTGTATTTATGCAAGTGTATTTTTTTGTACATATTTGAGCGCGTGTGCGTGTACATGCACTTGTGGGTGTGATCATGTGCATATGTGCTATGTGTGCATGTGCATGTATTATTACATGTATATGGGTGTGGGTGTATGTGTGAATGCATACATGCTTGTGTGGGCATGTGTTTGTATATTTTTGCATGCATACATGTGTGTCTGTGTTTGTGTGTGCATGTTTTCACATGTGCTCACATGCATGTGTGTGCATGTGCATACATGTGTATACATATGTATGTATGTGCATGTGTGTGTGCATGCAAGTGGGTGCATGTGTGTTCATGTCAGTGCATGTGTACGTACATATGTGTGCATGTGTCTATGTGTGTGAGTGTGTGTTCATGTTTTTGTTTATGTGTGTATGTGCACGTGCATGTGCATGGGGGTGTGCATTTGTGCATGTGTGTGCAAGTGTGTGTATAGGTGTGGGTGTGGGTGTGGGTGTGTGTGAATGCTTGTGTGTGTGCATGTGTGTGTGTGTGCTTTGTGTGTGTGTGGATGCATTGTTGTGCTCGTTTTTGTGTGTCCATGTGGGTGTGTATTTGTGTGCACACACGTGTGACTTTCTTTGTGTGTGTGTTTATGTGAGTGTGTGCATTTGTGCATATATGCATTAAAGAGAGAGTGTGTGTGTGTGCACGTGTCTGTGTGTGTATTACATGAGCTTGTGCATGAGTGTGTGGGTGTGTGTCGGTATTTGTGTGCATGCATGTGCACAAATGTTAATGAATTTTTGTGTTTGAATGTTTGTATTTTTTCTTAGACTTGCATTTGTGTGTGTATGTGTGTGCTCATGCTTGTTTGAGCATGTGTATATAGGTGTGTTTGTGTGTGAATATGTGCATGCGTGTGTGCATTGCATTGACAAGTGCATGTATGTATGGGTGTGTGTGTGTATGTGTTTGTGTGTGCAGGTGTGTGTGTGTATGTGCACCTGCACTTATGTTAATGCTTGTGTCTATTTGCATGTGTATATGTGTGCTTGTGTTTTTGTGAGCACGTGTGTGCAAGCATGTGTTCTTATGTGTGGTTATGAGTGTGTGTGTGTGTGTACATGCATGTGTGTATGTGTGATTGTGTTTTGCATGCATGTACATGTGTTTAATTTTGTAGTTCTATATGCATGTGCATTTATGTTCATGCCAGAGTGTGTGTGCATGTTTGCATGTGTGTGTATGCATGTGTGTGTGTGTGTGCATATGTACATGCAGATGTGTGCATGTGTGTGTATGTTTGTGTGTGCACAAGTCTATACATGCTTGCATGTGTGCACATGTTTGTGTGCATGTGTAGTGTGTGTATATTTGTGTGTGCAAATGTGTATAGGCATGTTCTTGTGCTTGTATGCTTGTGTTTATCCTTTTATGTGCATGTGAGCTTGTATTTGCTTGCATGCATATGTGTACATCTGAGTGCATGTGAGTGTATGTTGGCATGAGTGTGTTTCTTGTACTTGTACATATCTATGGATGTCAATCTGCATAGGAGTGTATGTGTATTTGTCTATACATAATAGTGCAAGTGTGTGTGCTTGCATTAGTGTGCATCTGTGTCCATGCTTTTGTGCATCTATGTTTGTGTTTGTATGCTTTTGTGCACATGTATATGAGTGGACGTTGGTGCATGTCAATGTGTGTTAGTGTGTGTGTGTTTGTGTGTGGATGTGTGTATTTGTGCATGTCTATGTGTGCGTGTGTTTATGTTTTATGTGTGTAAGTGTATATGTGTGTGAATGTACATGTGTATATGCATGTGTGTGCATGTATGTGTGGTTATGTATTTGTGATAGGTTGTGTTTGTGTGTGTGTGCTTGTGTGCATGCATGGGTGCATGCATGTGTGCACATTTTGTGTGTGCGGCATGTGCATGTGTGGGTGTGTCTATGAGCATGTGCGTGTGTGTGCATGTTTAGGTGTGATGTGTGCTTGTGTGGATGCAAGTGTATGGTTACGTGCATGTGTGTTTATTTGAGTGCATATGTGTGCACATGCATGTGTGTTTGTGTACTTGTGACCATATGTTCTTGTGTGTGTGGTTGCATGTCTATGCATGTGCATGTGCATAGGCATTCATTTATGTGTGTTGTGTATTAGTGCATGTGTGTTCATGAGCAGCTATGTATGTGATTATGCATGTGCATTTGTATGTGTATGTCTCCATGCATGTACATATATGCATGCATGTGTATATGCATGTGTGTGTGTCTGTGTTCATGTGCATGTGTGTGTATATGTGTGTAAATGTGTTAGGGTGTGTGTGGGTGTCTATGTGTGTGAATGTGTATGTGGGTGTGTGTATGTGTATTTGTGTGTCGGTGTTTATGGTGTGTAAGTACATGTGTGTGCATGTGCATTTGCATCTCCATGTGAGCATAGTGTGTGTGTGGATGCATGTGTGTTTGTCTAAGCATGTGTGTGTATGCATGCATGTGATTGAACATGTGTGTACGTATGTGTATGCACATGTGTGCATGCATACATGTGGGTGTGCTTATGTATGTGTGTGCATATATGTGTGGATGTGTGTGCGAGTACATGTGTGTGTGCACATGTACATCTATATTTGTGTATGTGTGCATGCATGTGAATGAGTGAGTTTGTGTGCACATGAGTATCTACATCTATGTGTTTATGCTTGCATTTGTACTTATGCTTGTATGTGTATCATTTTGCATGTGTGTTCTTGTGCTTGTGTGCAAGTGCATATGTGTGTGTTAGTGTGTTTGTGCATGAGTGTGAATACATGTGTGTGTGTGTGTGTTTGCACATTTGTGTGCATGCATTCATGTGCACATAGGTGTGTGTGCATGTTTACTTGCATGAGTGTGTGTGGGTGTGTGTATGTATTGGTATGCATGTATGTATTTGTGTGTGTCTTAGTCTAAATGTACATATGTCCATGTTTGTGTGTGTAACTATTTCTAAGCGTGCGAGCGTATTTGATTTCATGAATGTTTATGTGTGGGTGTGTGTGTCTGTGTGCATGTGAGTGTGTGCATGCATGTGCTAATTCATGTGTGTGCATATATGTCTCCATGTGTGTGCATATAAGTATGCATGTCTATGCACATGTGTGTATTTGGTTACACTTGTATGTGTGCATGTACGTGCGTGTGTTTAGGTACTCATATGTGTGTGTGTGCAAGAATTTTTTAATGTGAATGTGCCTATGGGCATTTGTGTGTTCCTATGTGTGTGTATGCATATGTGTTTTTACTCATATGTGTGTGCATATGTACGTGTGTGTGTGTAATGTGTGTGTGTGTGCGTGTGCATGCATGCGTGCATTTGTGTGTGTATGTGTTTGTGTGTAAGCATGTTTGTGTGAGTTCGTAATGGTGTGTGCCTACATGCCTACATGTGTGTGTGTGTGCATGTTTGTGTCACTATGTGCATGAATATCCTTCTATGCATGTGTGTGTGCATGATCATTATGTGTCTATGTGTTTTCAAGTCTTTCTAAATGTGTACTAGTGCATAAGTGTGTGTGTGTGTGTGTATGTGTATGCATGTGTGTGAGCATCTATGTTTATGCATGTATGTCTACATATGTGTGTGTGTTCCTTTGCAAGCATGTGTGGGTGTGTGTTTGTGTGTGTGCCTACATTCATGTGCATGTGGATGCATACATGTGTGTATATGTGTTTGCATGAATGTGTGTGTATAGGCATGTTTGTATGTGTGCATGTGTGGTTGTGTGTTTATGTGCATGAGCATGACAGCGCATGGGTTAATGTGCATGGGTGTGCATGTGTGTATAAGTGTGCATGTATGTGTTTGGGTATATGTGTGTGTATAGTGCTTATGTGTACATATATACATGTTGATATGCCTATGTGCAAGTGTGTATGTGATCGTATGTGTTCACAAGTGTGTGTTGAATGTGTGTGTATGTGTGTGTGAAAGTACATGTGCAAGCTAATGTGTGCTTATGCATGTGTGTGTGTGTGTGAGTGTGATTATGTGTATGTTCTTATCTATGTGTGCATATGCATGTGTGTGCATATGGTATCCCTTACATTTTCTTGTGAGTGTTCCTTTACATGTGCATGCGTGTCTTTGTATGAGTACATGTTTGTGTTTGTGTGAGTGCATGTGTGTGCATGTGCATGTGTTTATATGCATGGGTGTTCATGGGTACACATGTGTGTGTTGGTGTGTGTGCACTGCTACATGTGTGTGTGCATGTGTGCATATGTGTTTGTGTTTGCATGCACATACATGTGTGTGTGTATGTGTGTGTATATGCATGTTTGTTAGTGTAGGAGTGTCAGTGTGTGTACGTGCTTGCATGTGTGTGTGGGTTTGTGTGTGTATTTGTGTAGTAGTCTGTGCATGTGTGTACATATCCATGTGTGTGCGTGTGTGTACATTTGGTTGCATGGTCATTTATGTGTGTTCATGTGTTTGTGTCAATGCATGTTTATGTGTACGTGTGTGTGCATGCCTGTGCAAAGTTTTGGATCCAAATGTGTATGCACTTGCAAGCATGTACTTGTGCGAGTTTGTGTGCATGTGTATATGTGAGTGCTTGTGTGTCTATTTGTGTGTGTGCATGCACACATGTGTGTGGGTGTGTGTGTACATTTATATGTGTGTGTGTGTGTGCTTAGGTGTGTTTCTAAGTGCATGCACGTGTGCTTGTATTCGAGTGTTTGTCTACACAAACATTTGTGTGTATGTGCGTGTTCTTGTGTGCATGTGAATGTGTGTTTGTATATGCTTGTGTGTATGAGAGCATGTTTCAACATGTGTGTGTGTGTGTATGCATGCATATAAGTGTGCATGTGTTTGTGCTTTGCATATGTGTACATATGTGTGGTGTGGATATATTATTGCATGAGTGTGTTAGCCTACATGTGTGTGCAATTACATTGCATGTATGCTCATGTGTTTTTATATGTGTGCTTGTGTGTTCATACATGTGTGTGTGTATGCGTATGTGCATGTGTGTGGGGTGGGGGTTGCATGTGTGTGCATGTGTATGTGTGGATGTGCATATGAATGTGTGCAAGTGTTTGTGTGTGTGTTTGTATCCATGAGTGTGCATTACATGCATGCTTAACAATGTGAGTGTGTGTGTGTGTATGAGTGTATAGGATTATGTATATATGGGTATACGTGAATGCGTGTGTGTGTGTTTGTGTGTAGGGGTCTATGTTGGTGCTTGTGTGTGTTAGCATGAGTGCAAGCATGTGTGTGTGACTATAGGCATGCACTTATGTGTGTGAGTGAGTGCATTGGTGCATGTGTGTGTTCAAGTGTGTTGGTGTGTGTGTGCTAATGTATGCATACACATGTGTGTATGTGGTGTGTGCACATGTGCACGTGTGTTCATGTGTGTGTGCATATGCATGTCTTTACATGTGTGTGTGTTTGCATGTGTGCATACATGTACGTGTGTGTGCATGTGTGCGTATGTGCATGTGTGTGTATGTGAGTCTGTGTGCATGTCTATTGAATATGTGTGTTTGGGCATCTCTATGTTTATATGCATGTGTGTGTGTGCTTGCATGCATGTGTGAATGTGTGTGTGTGTGTGCATGGAAGTATATTTTTTCGTGTGCATGCATGCGTGTGCTTGTTTATGTGTGTGTGTGTTGGTTCATGCATGAGTGCTCTTGAGTGTGCACTTGTGTGCATGTGTGCTGTGTGTGTGTAAGTATGTGAAGGTGATGTGGGTGGGTGTGTATGCATGCATTTATTTGCATCAGTGTATGTATGCATGCTTGTCTATGTATGTGTGTGCATCTATGTGGTTATGTGCATGCATCTATCTGTGAGTGTGTGGTTTTGTGTGCGTGTGTATGTTTGTACATGTATGGTTTGTGTGCATGTACTTGTGCATGTGAATACATGCTTGTGTTCGCATGTGAGTGTACATATGTGTGTGTGTGTGCAGGTGTGTGTAAATGTGTGTTTGTTCTATGTATGTATGTACATGTGCGTGTTTGTACGTGTATATGTCCATGTGCTTTTGCGTAGGTATGCATGCATGTTGTATGTGTTTGTGTTGTGTGCATGTAAGTGTGTGCACATGTGTATGTGTGTATGCTTTTATGTTTGTATCTACGGGCATGTGTGTGAGCATATATGCATGTGCAAGTGTTTCTGTGTGTATAAACCTGCATGTGTGTCTGTGTTTGTGTGTGTTTTGTGTATTTTTGTGTGGGTGGGAATGTGTATGTGTGCCTACGTGTGTGTATGTCTGTATACATGTGTTTGTGTGTCATATACACGTGTGTGAGTGTTCATGCACACAAGTATGTGTGTGTGTGTGTTCATGTGTGCATGAGTGTATTCATAAGTGAGCATGTGTGTGTTCATGCACACAAGTATGTGTGTGTGTGAGTGTTCATTATTACGGGTGTGTGAATGTGCACACAAGCATATTCTGTGTGTTCGTACATGTGTGTGTGCATTTGTGCATGTGCATATGTGTGAATGGACATGTGTGTCTACATCTGTATGTATGTCTATTTGTGCATGCATATGTGTGTGTATTTATGTTTACTGGTGTGTGCATATGTGTGCATGTGTGTGTATCCATGCAAATGTGGATGTGTAAGCAAGTTTGTGCATGCACATGTATATGCATGTGTGTTACTACATGCATATGTTTGTGTGCATGTGTGTGCATGTGTGTGCATGTATGTGTCTGCATGTGTGTGCATGTATGTGTCTGCATATGTGTGTGTATGTTTGTGAGTGTGTTTGTGTGTGCGTGTATGTGCATGTGGTGTATACATGTGTAACTTTGTCTCCTTTTGAGTGTGTGTACATGTGTGCATGTTTGCTATTAAGAGTGTGTGAGTGTGTGACCTAGTGTGACTTTGTTTGTGAGTACATAATTATGCATGCACATGTATGTGTGTGCATACACGTGCGTATTTGGGTATGCGCATGTGAGTATGTGGGTGTGTGTTCATATGCATGTCTATGGTTTTGTGTGTCCATGCAAGTTTGTGCATATGCATGTATGCAAGTGTGTGTGTGTCTGCATGCCTATGTATGTGTGTGTGAGCACATGTGTGTGTATGTTTGCGAGTGCAATGCATGCATATGTGTGTGCATATGCACACACATGTCCATGTGTGCTCATACACGTGTGTGCATGAATGTGTGTTTGCTTGTGTGCTTATGCTTATGTTTTCTTATGTGTACATGTGCATGCATCTATGTTCCTCTAACTGTGTGTCTCTCTCTGTGTGATTAAATTTATGCTTGTGTGTGTGGGTTTACGTGTCTTTGCATGTGCATATGTGTGTGTGTGCATGTGTTAGGGGGTGTCTGTATGGATGTGAATTTGCATATGTGTGTGCATGTTAACACACCCACAAATGTGTGTGTGTTTGTGTGCTCATTGGTTTGGGTGTCTGTGGGTGTTTATGTGTGTGTACTTATGTGTGCACGTGACTATGTGTACATGTATGCATGTGCAAGTTTGTATGCAAGCACATGTGTGTGTACACATGTGCTTGTGTGCATGTGCATGTGTTTGATTATATATGTGAGTCTACATATGTTTGCATATGTGTGTGTGTGTAGGTGCTTGCATATTTATATATTTGTAGGAACATTTCTGTGCTAGTTCATGTCCATATTTAAGTGTGTGCATGTATGTATGCTTGGATATGTGTGTACATATATGCATGCATGTGCATCTGATTTTGTGTGTGGGTGTGGGTGTGTGCATATGTGTGTGGTAGTGTGTGTTTTTGTGTGCATGCATGTGTGTGGTTTTTTGTACAAGTCCATGTGCATGTGTGTAAGCATGTGTGTGCATGTGTTTCTTATGTGTGTATATGTGCACATGTATGTGTGTGTGTGTTCATTTGTTTGTATGCATGTGTGTGTGTGCATTTTCATTTTGTACAAGTGTGTGTATGATTCTTAGTATTGGTTTGTGTGTGTAGATGTGTGTATGTTTTTATGCATATGCATGTATGTGTGATGGTGCACTCATGTGTGAGATTATGTATTTGTACTTATGTACAATAATGTACTTACATGGGTGTGTTCGAGCATGTGTGTGTGCCTGTATGTAGGTGCGCGTGTGTGTGTGATTACATATCTGTACAAACATGCTTGTGTGTGTGTATGTGTATGCGTGTGTGTCTGTGTGTGCATGTGTGCTTATGGTTAAGTCTGTGTTCGAATACCTGTACATGTGAGTGCAAGTGCATGTGTGCATGCATGGGTACACATGTGTGTGCATATGCTTGTTCTTACATTGCTATGCATGTGTGTGTGCACTTGCATGTGTGTTTGTATGCATGAGAGCATATGATTTGTGCATGTATGTGTTCCTGTGTGCATTGGTACTCACGTGTGTGTGCTTAAGTACATGTGTTTATGTGTGCTTGCATTTCTATCCCTATGGCCATGTGTGCATGCATGAGTGTGTTTGTTTACATGCATATGTGTGTGCATATGTTTGTGTGTGTGCATGTTTGTGCATGTGCCTATGTGTGAATGTGCTTGTTTGTGTGCATGTGTGTGCATGGTCATGTGTTATGTGTGCATATCTATGTTTATCCATATTTATCAGTGGGTGTATGTATTTGAGCATGTGTATTTGGATGCATGTATACACATGTGCGCACGTGTGTGTGTGTGTGTGTGCATGCATGTAAACATGTATGTGCATGTGTGCTTGTGTGTGTCTATGTGTCCTCATGTCTGTGTATGTAGGTATGCATCTGTGTGTGCATGTTTGTATGTGTTTGTGTGTGTATATGTGTGCTTGCACATGTGCGTATGCATGTGTTTACATATATGTGTGTGACTATGCACATGTGTGTATGTGAGTGTGTGTGTGTGTAGGTCTATGTGTATGCATTGGCATGCATGTGTGTGGGTGTGTGTGTGTATGTTTACATATGTTTGTGTGTGCATGTATAGGTGTGTTCGAGAGCATTGTGTGTTTGTGTGTGTATAAGCATGTGTGTGTACATTCACTTGTGCATGTCGGTTTGAGTGCATTAGTGCATGTGCATGTGTGTTCATGTGATCAATATATGTAGGTGCATGTATGTATATACATGTATGTGTGTGCATTTATGCATTTATGCATTTATGATTGTCTGTGCAAGCAAGCACATGTGTGCGTGAACCTATGTGTGTGTGTGCAAGCTAGTGTGTGCATGTGTTTGAGTGCTTGCATATGTGTGTGAGTGTCTGTCTGTGTGGGTGCATGCATGTGTGCATGCTTGTATAATAGTATGTGCGTGCAAGTGTGTGCTTGTTCATGTACATCTGTGTTTATGTGCTAGTGTAGGTGCACGCATATGTGCATATCCCTGTTTCTATGTTGGTACAAACATGTGTGTGTGCTTTTGTTCTTATTTGTAGGATGTGTGTATTTGTATGCATCTCTATGTGCATGCCTTTATGAGTGTGTGTGGGTGTGCATCTATGTGCATGTACATATATGTGATTAAGTATATGTGTCTACTTATGTGTGCACATGCATGTGTATGCTCTTGTGTTCATTTGAGTGTGCTTTTATTTGTGCATGCTTGTGTGTGCATGTGTATACGTGTGTGTATTTGTGAGTGTGTGCATCTGTGTGTCCACATGTGTGTTCATGTGCTTGTGCCCTAGTGCATATGTGTGTGTGAGTGCATATGTGTGTTCCTGTGAGTGCACATGTGTGCATATGTCTGTGCATAGTGTGTGTATTTGTAAGTGTAATTTTGAGTACATGTCAGTGTTTATATGTGTGTATGTGTGTGCATATGTGGCTTATGTGAGTGTGTTGATGTGTGTATACTTATGCATGTGTGTGTGCATGTGCTTGTCAACGGACACATTTTTGTGTATGTTCATGTGTGTGTTAATGTGTGTATATGTGTATGTGTGTGCACATGTGTATGTTTTTTTGAATGTATGTGTGCTTGTGTGCAAGTGGCTGTGTGCATATGTGTATGTGTGCATGCATGTGTGCTTATGTGTTGTTGTGTGTGTGCATGCTTATGTTCATGTATACATATTCATGGGCATGTTGTATGTGTATGTTTTTCTGTGAATGCATGTCTATGAATGTGTGTTTGTGTGTGTGTATGGATGTCTATGGGTGTGTGTGTGTGGGTGTGTGCATGTGTTTGTGTGCACATGTGCATGTGCGTGTGCATGTGTTTGTGTAGGTGTGTGTTTTAAGTTTGTGTGCATTTGCATGTGCATTTGCATGTGCATGTGTCTATGTGTAGTGTGTGTGAGTGAAATCATGTTTGTGCATGTGTGTGTGTGAGTGTGCGTGTGTGTGCATTTAAGCATGTTTGCTTATGTTTTTGCACATATGTGTGTATGGTTGCATATGCCTATGCTTATGTGGATGTATGTATGTGTGTGTGCATGTGGGTGTGCATATGTGTACATATGTGTCTACTTGCACATGTGCTTATATGTGAGCATATGAGTGTGTGTTGCATGTGATGTGCATGTGTGTATATGAATACACAAGTATGTGTGCTTACATGTACATATGTGTGCATGTTTGTGTGCATATTTGGATGTGGGTGTGTGTAAGTGCATGTGTGTTCATGTGTGAATGCATGTGCATAACTACATGGGTATACTTGTGCATGTGAGAAGTTGCACATCTATGTGTGCGGGTGCATATGCATTTGCATTTGTGTCTGTGTTTGTCCGAATGAGTGTGCATGCATGCATCTGTGCATTCACGTGCATGCATTTGTGTCATCATTCACATGTGCGTTAGTGTGTTTGTGTGAGCATGTTTGTCTCTCTATGTATGTGTGTGAGCATATTTGTTTGGTCATTGTGGGTGTGCATGTGTGTGTCTATGTATATATGTGTGTGAGCAAGTGCACGAGTGTGTGTGTTTGAGTATGTGCGTGCATGCATGTCAGCTTGTGCACACATGTGTGTTCGTAAGCATATGTGCATGTGTGAGTGTAATTGCATGTGAGTGCGTGCTTGCATGGATGCTTGTGTGTGCATGTGCATGGTCTGTATGTATGCATGTTGTGTGTGCATTCATGTCTGCTTGTGTGTGTGCGTGCATATGTGCGTGTGTATGAGCATGTATGTGTATATGCATATGTGTGCTTTGGTGTTGTATTTATGTGCATACTTGTGTGTGTGTGCATGTGTGTGTGGGTTGGTATACATGCATGTGTGTGTGGTTATGCATATGCATGTGTGTGGGTGTTTGTTTGTGTATGTTTGCTTGAGTGTGTGCATGTGCTGTTTCTATGTAAGTGTGTATGTGTGTGGGTTTATGTATGTTTGTGTGTTATGTGTGCATCTGTATGTATGCATGTGGGTGTGGGTATGTGTGTGCATATACATGTGTGTGTCTGTGCATGTGTGTGTCTGTACATGCAATTCCATATGTGTATACATGTGTGGGTGTGTGTATATGTATGGATGTGCAAGGGCATGTATGTGTTTGTGTGCCTTTGTGTTGGCATGTGTTTGCATGTTTGTGCATATGCATTTGCAAACATGGGTGCTTGTGTGCTTGTGTTTGCATGCATGCACGAGTGCATGTGTGTGCTTATGAGTATGCACCTATATTTTTGTGCATGTGAAAGTGTGTACATGTGTGTTTGTGTTTGTGCATGTGTGTGGGTTTTTTTGTGCATACATTTTTGTATATGTAGGGGCATGCGAGTGTGTGTCAGTGTGAGTGATATTTTTTGTGCATGTCTATCAATTTTTGCATTTGTGAGAGAGTATTTTTTATGTTTGTGTGAGTCTTTGTACGTGTGCATGAGTGTGGTTTTGTGAGTGTATGTGGGTGCTTGTTTATGTGTATGGGTGTATAAGCAAGTGTGTGCATTCATCTAAGTGTGTTGTGCATGTGTGAGTGCATGGTACTATGTGTATGTGTGTATCGATGAGTGTGTGTCAGTGTGCACTTGCATGTGCTTATGTGTGAATGTTCGTATAATAGTGTTTGTGTGCATGTGTGTATGAATGTGTGCACTTTTTTGTGCACATGCATGTGTGCAAGAAAGTGTGTGTACTATGCATGTATGTGTGTAGGTGTGTGGGTGTGTGTGCATGTACAGATGCACATGTGTGCACACACAGGCATGTGTGTATGTATGTTTATGTGTGTGCATGTTTGCATGTGTGGTTGTGTGTGTATTCATGTATGTGTTAATGCATATGCATGTGTGTTCCTCTTTGTGTATTTATTTATGCATGTAGGTGCACTTGTGTGTGTTATTTTTTGCATGCATGTGAGTACATGTGTGTTTATGCAATTACGTGCATCTGAATGTGTGCATACAAGTGTACGTGTGTGTGAGAGAGTGTGGGTGCATGTGCATGCATGTGCATGAGAGAGCCAGTGGGTGCATGTGTGTGTGTGCATGCATGCATGCATGTCAGTATGTGCATGTGTGTGAGTGCATATGTGTGCATATTTGTGCAATTGTGCATGTATGCGAGATTATCCATGTGTGTGTGTTCATGCATGTGTGTTTGTGTGTGTATGTGGTTGTGAATGTGTGTGTACAGATGTACATGTGTATTTTTTTTGCATGAATGTGTGTGGGTATGTGTGTCTATGTGCGTGCATGGGTTTATGCATGTGTGTCATTGTGTATATTAGTGTACATCCATATGCATGCATGTATGCATGTGTTATTATTGTAATTTTTGTGTGTCCTTATGTGTGTGCAAGTGTGTGTGCCTACGTGTGTGCGTGTGCATGTGCGTGCTTGCGTGTGTATATGTGTGTGCGTGTGTTTTCACTTTTGTATGCTTGGGTTTGCACTTGTGTTTATGTGTGCATGTGAAAGTGTGTGTGTGGGTGCATGTGCATATGTATATGTGTTTATGTTTGTGTGCATGCATGTGGGTGTGTGCATGCAAGTGGGTGTGCCTATGAGTGTGTATAAATGTGTGTCTATTTATGAGTGTGTCTGCATGTGCATGTGTATGCATATATGCATGTGTGTATGTGTGTGAGAGCAAATGCATCTAGGCTTACTTGTTTGTGTGCATTTGTAAGTGAGCAAGTGCATGTGTGCTTGTTTGCATATGGGCATTTGTGTTTGTGCATGTGTGGTTGTGTTTGTGTCTAAGCATATGCATGTGTGTGTGTGTGTGTGTTCATGTGTTCATTGGTAAGAGTGGGTATGGGTGTGTGTGCATATGTGTGTACATGTGCATGTGTATGCATGTTCATATATGTGTGTTCATGAATGAGCATTTGCATGTGTGCATGTGATCATGTGTGTATGTGTGTAAGCATGCTCTTGTGTGTGCATCTGCATGTGTGCGTGTATGTCTGTGTGTGTTTGTGTATATTTTCTGCATGTGTTTGTGTGAACATTTGTGCGTGCGTGTGTATATGCGTGTGTGTGTGTGCATGTTCTTAGGTGGGTGTGAGTGTTGTATGTTAATGTTTATTTGTGTATTCATTTGTGCATTTGTGTTTCTATGTGTGTGCATGTGCCTACATGAGTGCATGAGATTGTGTGCATGTTTGTGCGCACATATGTGCATGTGTGATAGTGTGTGTCTATGCATGTTTGTACTTGTGCATGTATGCAAGTGTTTAAATGTATCTATACATGTGTGTGTTCATTCTTGTATGTGTGCCTGATTATGGTCACATGTGTGTGTGCATGTGCATGTGTGGCTTTGAACTTGTGTGTGTGTGTGTGTGTCATCTTTTTTGTCCAAGTGTATATGTATGTGTTTGTGTGTGTGTGCAAGTTTGTGTAGGGAGTATGCACATGGGAATGTTTTTATGTGTGCACATGTGCGTGCTTCCATACATATGTGTGTGCATATGTGCTTGTGTGAGAGTATACATTTATGTTTGTTCATGTGTGTGCTTGTGTGTACATGTTTGTGCATATGTTTATACATCTGCTTGTGCTTAAGTTTGTGTGTGTGTGTGTATGCATGTGTGTTTGTTTATCTACATGTGTATATGTGTGTATGTGAATGTTTGTTTTTTTATGTTATTAGTGGTTAGTATGTACAATTGTGTTTTTGCATACGTGCATATGTGTGTGTGCGTGTGTGTGTGTGTGTGTGTGCATGTGTGTGTGTAGGTTTGTGCATGTGTTCTTGCTTGTTTGTGTCCATGTCAATGTGTGCATTCATGTGTGTATGTGTGCATGTGTGGGTGTTTGTATATATCTATGCATGTAAATGTACATGTGTTTTCATGTGTGAGTGTGTGTAGATGTGTGTATGCATGTGCATTTGTGTTTGTGCATGTGTGTGCCTATGTGTGCATGTGGGTGTGCGTGCATTTGTGTATTTTTTTATGTAGGGGTGTGTGTATGTGTGTGGGCATGTGTGCCTATATGTCCATGTGTCAGTGTGTGTGGGTGTGTGTTTATGTGTGTGCATGAGTGCACAAGTGTGAATGTGTGTGCTTGTGTAATTGTGCATACATGCACACACGTGCATTGTACAAGTGCATGTGTGTGTACATACATGTGTACGTGTGTATGTTATTGATTGTGCATGTGTGTGAGTGCATGTATATGTTCATGTGCATGTTTACATGAGTGTGTGCATATGTCTGTGTGCACACATGTGTGTGTGTCCATACATGATCATGAGCATGTGCATGATTGTGTGTGTGTGTGTGCATGTGTGAGCTTATATGCATGTATGTATGTGTACCTATGAGAGTGCATGTGCATGTGTGTGTGCATGCATCTCTGAGTCTATGTTTATTCATTTGTGTATATTGGTGTGCATGTGTGTGTGCATGCATGTTTGTGTGTGCTTGTATGTGTGTGTGTATGTGCCTATTTTCATTTGTGTGTGTGTGTGTTTTTGTATTGATGTGTGTTTATTCTTATGTGTGTGGTATGTGTTTGCATGTGTGTGGGTATGTGTGGGCATCCATGTCTATGGATCTATGTGCATGTTTGTGCATGTAAGCATACATGTGCATGTGTGTGTGCATTTTTCACATGTATGTGTGTGTGTGTATGTACACGTGTGTGTGTCCATTCGCATGTTTGTGTGTCCATTCACACATGTGTGTGCATGGGTGAGTGTATGCATTTGTGCATTTGTTCATGTCTGTGTGTGTGTCTGTATTCATACGTGTGTTTTTGTGATTATGCATGTGTCCAAGGGAGTATCCATTCATGTGCATGTGCATGTATTCGTTCATGTGAGTAGGTGCATGTGTGTGCATGCATGTGCATGTATGTTGTGTTTGTGTTTGTGTGTGTAGATGCATTTATGTCAACATGCATGTGCTTGCATGTGAGTGTGCATACTTTCATATGTGTATGTGCATGTGTGAATGTGTGTACATGTATGTTTGTGCATGTGTTGTGTACATAAAAGTGTGTGTGTATGTGTGCATAGGTGTGTGTGTGCATGTGTGTGTATGTGTGTTTACATGTGTGTGCGTGCATACATTTGTGTGTGTATGTTTGCTCCCTTGTTTGTTTATGTGTGTGTGTGCTTGTACATGTGCTTGCATGCATGTCTATGAATATGCATGTTCTATGTATAAGTACACATGTCTACATGCTATGCATATGCATGTATGTGTGTGTGAGTGAGTTGATTTGTGTTTGTGCGTAAATGAGGCAGAGTTTGTGCACGTGTTTGTGCATATGTGCATGCTTGTGTGCATGTGTATAAATATGAGTTTGTGTGTGAAAGCATGTGTGTGCTTCTGGGAGCATGCATGTGTGCAAACATTTGTGTGTTCTTAAGTATGTCTGCGTGTATGCATATGTTTGCGTGTGTGAAATTTTGTGCTTGTATGTGCACATGTGTGTGTGCTTGTATGCACATGGGTGTTTGTGTGTGTGTGTGCATGCAGGCATGTGCCTATATGTGCATACACAAATGCAGTTGTGTGTGTTCATGTGCACTTGTTTGTTCATGTGTGGGTGCATGCATGTGTACATGCATTCATGTGTGAGTACATATGTGCATGCATAGATGTATGCATTTGAGTGCATGCATGTGTGGGTGAGTGGGTGTGTACATGTGTGTGTTTATGGGTGGGTGGGTGGGTGTGTAAGCATAAGTGTGTGCAAATATGCATGTATGTGTGCATGTATATATGTGTTTGTGTCTATGCAAGTGTGTTATTTGTGTGCATTTGTGTGTGTGTGTACATGCACTAGCAGGTGTGATGATGTATGTGTGTGGTACATGTGCAAGTGTGCACAATTTCACATGTAAGTGAGTGTGGGTGTGTGTGTGTGTGGTTACATGCTTGTGTGTGCCTCTATGCATGTATGTGCATACATGTGTGTGTGTTATGTATGTTTTTGTGTGTAAGTGTGTGTGAGCTTGTGTGTATGTGTACATGTGTTCGTACATGCTGGTGTGCATGTTTATGCATGTGTACATATGTGCATGTGTGTGGGTTGAGTGTGTGCATGCATGTAGATACTTGTGTGTGCATGTGCATATGTGTGTGTGTATGTGTATGGGCATATGCATGGAGTCTATTTTTATGCATATTTATGCATTCTTATGTGTGTGTGGATGCATTTGTGTGCATGTATGCATGAATGCATGTGGGTGTGTATGTGTGTGCATGCACATGTGAGTTTATGTGTGTGTGTTAATGTGAGTGTGTGTGTGTGTGAACGCACGTACTCGTGTGTGTACTACATGGCCGTATGCATTGTGTGTGTGTGTGCATGCATGTGTGTGCATACGTGTGTGTTAATATTTTTCTATGTTTGCATGTGTTCATATATTCTTATGTTTATATGCTTGTGTTTATACGTTTGTGTGTGTGTACCCATGTGTGTGTATATGCTGCACTGACAAGTTCATGGGTGTGTAGGTGTGTGTGTGTGGGTATGCATGTGCATGTGCATGCATGTGTGTTAATGCTTATGTGTGTTTTCATGTGTGCTTATGCTTCGTATACATATGTCTGTACATGAGCAAATGGATGTGCACGTGCATATGTTTGTATATATGTATATGCATGTGTGTTTGTGCATGTATCTTTGTGTAAGTTTGTATGTGTGCATATGTGCACATGTGTTTCTATATGTGTGTATGCATGAATGCATTTTTGTTTGTTCATTTATGCATGTGTGCATGTGGATGTGCATCTATATGCCTTTTTGTGTGATTATGTGTGTGTACATATGCTTAAGTGTGTGTGTGTGTGTGTGCTTGTCTGTGTGGGTGTGTTAGCATGTGCATGCTTGTGCATGAGTATGTGTGTGTGCATGAGTGTGCATGTGTGTGTGTGTTAATACATGCAATTGCATGCATCTACATTTTGATGCTTATCTATGTGTGTGTACATAAGTGTGCATATATGTGAGTTTTTGTGTGTGTGTGTACATGTGCTTATGTAGGTGCATGTGTGTGTGTGCATGCATGCATATTCTTATTTGTGTGTGTGTCTATGCAAAAATATATGCATTTGTGTACACGTATATCTATGCATTTGTGTATGTGTGAACTCATGTTTTCTTATATGTGTATAATTGAGGGTTTGTGTATATGTGCATGTTTTATGTGTTTGCAAGCATGTAGATGCATGTGTGCATTTGTGTGTTTTGGTGTACGTGTGTATGTGTGCATCTATTTCTATTACCTATATATGTGTGTGCATGTGCATATATGATCTGTAAGTTTGTGTGCATGTTCAAATCATGTGTGTGTGTATACATGCATGTGTTTTCTATGTGTGCATGCGGGTGTGTCTATGTGTGTGTGCAGGTTGTGTTGTGTCTATTGTGTATCGATTTGTCCACATATGTGCATGTGCATGGTTGTGTGCGTGTGCATGTTTACATGTGTGTGTATGCATGTGCATGTGTGTGTGTGCATGTATGTGTGCATTTGTTTGTGTGTGTGTGTGAAAATCTCTGTGCACACATATGCGGTGCACATGTCTTGCACATATGCATGCATGCATTTATGCACATATTTGGGTGAATGTGTAAGTGTGTCTATGTAAATGTGTGCATGCATATGCTTGTGCATGCTTGTGTGTGTTTTACCTTTTATGTTTTTTATGCATGTATGTGCATGCATGCATGCATGTGAATATGTGTTGTTGCATCCATTTGTGTGTGTTTGTGTATATTGGTGTATGTGTGTGTGTGTGCATGTGCACGTGTATGTGTATGTGCATGTGTGTGTGTCTTCGTGCATGTTTATGTGCATGTGTGTGCATTCATGTGTGTGTGTCTATGTGCATGCATGTGGGTGTGTATGGAAGCGTGCATCTGGGGGTGTGTATGGGTGTCTGTGTGTGCCTTTTTGTATGTATTCATGTGTGTCAATGTTTGTGTGAGTACATCTACGTGCATATACATTTGTGTCTGCACACGAGCATAATGTGTTTGTGGATGCATGTGTGTTCATTCATGCATGTGTGCATCGGCATGTATGCAATTGTATATATGTGTGTGCATGTTACTGCACATGTGAGTATACATGCATGTGTGTTTACATGTATATATGTGTGCATATGTATGAGCATATGTGTGTGCATGAGTGTGTTTGCGCACATGCATGTGTCTATATATGAGTGTGTCAATGCATGTGCCTGAGTCAGTTTGTGTTCACGTTATTATGTGTGTTTATGTGTGTATGTGTGCATTTGTACTTATATGTGTGTATGATTTTATATGTGTGTGTTGTGTATGTTCATATGTGTGTGTATGTGTTTGCATGTGTGCATGTGTGTATGTGTTTGTTTACACATTTGTATGTGTGTGTGTGTGTGCGTGTGTTTGTGCATTTGTGTGCACATATGTGTGTGTGCATATACGTGTGTGTATGCATACTTGCATGAGTGTGTGTGTGTGTGTGTGTTTGTATTAGCATGCATGTGTGTGTCTTTGTGTATGCCTATGTCTACAAGTGCATGTGTGAGTGTCCATGTGTGTGCTTTTGTTTATGCATGCAAGCAAGTATGATTACATACATGCATGTGTGTGTGTGTGCATTTGTATGAGTGTGTGCATGTGAGTGTGTGCATGTATGTGTGTATGAATGTGTTAATGTGTGTGGGTGAGCATAAATGAATGTGTGTGCTTTTTCTTGTGTGTAAATATGCATTCTTTTGTGTGTGCATGTATGTGTGCTTATACCTATGGGTTTGCATCATTCCTATATTTGTATGTGTTTGCATATGTGTTTGTGCTCATGTGTGTGTGTATGTGTGTGCATGTTCCCATATGCATGTATTTGTGTGTATGTGATTTTGTAGGTACATGTGTGTGAGTCTTTATGCATGTTTGTGTGCGTCCTTATGTGCATTTATGTGTGAGTGTGTGCTTGTGTGGTTGCATTTGTGTGTGTCGATGTGTGTGTGCATGTGTATGTTTGTGTTCACGTTAGTGTGCGACTACATGCCTCTGTTTGTGTGTGTGCTTGTGTGTATAAGTGTATGTCCATGTTTTTGTGTGACTATCTACATGTATGCTTGTGTGCAAGTGTGCATGTGTGTGTGTATGATCATGTGTGTGTTCCTATGCTTTGGAGTCTGTGTGAATGTGTGCATGTGTGTGTGTGAATGCATGCATGTGTGCGTGTGTGTGTTCCTTTGTAGATGTGTTTGTATGTTTATGTGTGTGTGGGAAGGTGCATGTGGATGTATACATGTGTGTATATGTGTGTGTGTGTGTGTATAAGCATGTGTGTATGAGTGCATATGTGGCTATGTATTTGTGTGTGCGCATGCATGTGGATGTGCATAGGCATGATTTTGTGTGGGTGCATGTGCATGTATATGTATGTGTGTGCATGTGTATTTTCATGTGTGAGTGCATGTGCATGTGTGTATGTGTGTGCACGTGAATCAGTGTGTACAGGTGCATGCATGTGTGTGTATGCACATTTATATATTGGCGGTTATCTATGTGGGCATGCACATCTGTGTGAAAGCCTATGTGTGTGTGTGCATGTCTGTGTGTGTGTTTATGTGTGTGTGTGCGTGTGCATAAGTATGCTGGTGTGTCTGCATATATGTGTGAGTGAGTGTGTGTGTGTGTGTGTGCATGTGTGTGTGCATGCATGTGTACATGCATGCACATTAGTGTATGTGTGCACTTGTGTGTCTATGTGTGTCCTTGTGTAGGATTGTGTACATGTGTGTGTGTATGAGTATGTGTGTGACTATGTGTATGTGCATTTGTGTAGGATTGTGTGCATGTGTGTATTTGTTCATGTGCATCTATGTTTGTATGATAATGAAAGTGCATGTGTGCTTGCATGTGTTTGTGCTTTGGTGCAAACATGTGTGTGTTTGTGTATGCATTTCATTATGTGAGAGTGTGTGTGTACTTTTGTTCTTGTTTACATTCATTTGTGTGTGTGTGTTTATGCATGTGTTTGTGTGGGTGCGCATCTATATGTATGCACAAGTGTGTGATTGGGCATGTGTGTCTACTTGCGTGTGCATGTACATGTGTATGTTTGTGTGCTTGTGTGTGTGTGCACTTGTATGTGTGTGTGTGCGTGTGTGTATCTATGAGTGTGTTGTGTGTGTGTGTCTTTGCATTTGAGTTCATGTGTGTGTGCACCTATGTGTGCTAGTACATGCATGTGTGTATGAACATATAGATATGCATGTAGACCCACACACACACACACACTCCGCACACAATCACTTGCATGGACACAACCATATAAAGCATAGACACATATGCTGGCACACACACAACACAAACAGTGCACACATGTATAAACTCATGCATGCACACATACATACACAAACACACACGCACATACGAACATATAAACACGCATACACACATGCATGCACATGCACATGTCTATGCACACACACACATGCATGCTTGCCCAAATGTTGACACCCACACACACAAAAGAACACACACAAACATATGCACACATATACATATTCACATAAGCACATAAACACAAACATGCTCATACATACACATAAACACTCACATGCACATGCACAGACACACACACACGAATGCACATGGACACATAAGCTCATGCACACACATGCAGACACATAGGCACAAGTACACACACACACATGTACACACAAAGGCTCATAAACATGTACAAATATGTATGCATATCCACACACACACACAAACATATAGGCACACAAATATACATGCACACATAAACACACACACACACATAAACACATAGATGCACATTTACATACAAATGCATAAGAACACACACAAGCACGCATAGGCCCACACACACCCATATACATATAAGCACATATGCACACATATGTACATGCCCACACACACATGCACATAATCAGATACATACACATACATGCATGCACATGTACATCTGTACATGGTCACACACAAACATAAATATACAAACACACACACATGCATGCATACACACACATAGAAACATGTGTGCATACATGCACACATGTACGCACACACACAAAAACGCCCACATGCACACACACAAATGCATACACTTACATACATGCAAACATGCACATGCATACACACACACACTTACACAAGTGAACATACACATGTAAATAAACATACATGCATGCACACAAAAACATGAACACGAAGACATGTGCACACACATACACTTTTTTAAGCATGCACATAAACTTGTACAAACATATGAACAGATATACACACATGCATAAACACACATGTACATCCACACATGTGTGCACAAGAATACACACATGTATTAACATATGCATGCACATATACATACACACACATGTACACATACATGCACACACACATACACACATGCATGTGCATAAGCATATGCCCACACACACACGAACATGCACATGCATATATATTCATTCATGAACATACACCTACATGAAAATTCACACAAACTTGTACCCACATACAAATATGTGTATGCATATATGCACACACACACAAGCTTGTGTGTAGAAACACTTGCACATATAAATATACACAAACCCACATGCATGAACACACAGAGACAACCTCAGACCAACACACAAACAGAAGTGTGCATGTGCACACACACATGCACACATGCATGAATGTATGCACACAGACACATGCACACGCACACACATGTACATGCTTGCACATGGACCACCACATATTCACATGTGAACACATCAAAACACACATGTAGATATATGTACTCACACCTACACACACACTTAGGAACATAAATGTATACATGCACACCTAGAAACACATGCATGTACACACAAGTGCACACACACAAGCACACATGTAAAGACACATGCATACACACATATGCATATGCACACACACACACTCATGTGCACACACATGCACATTTGGCACAACACATACACAAATGGATGCACACACACAAATACATACAAACACACACACATACATGCTCTTATGCACACATACACACACACACACACATAGAAACATGAACACAAATGTAGGGATGCACACATGCACATGCATGCATGCACACACACACATAAACACATACTCATGCATATAAATACACATACACACATAAGCATGCATAAGTACACCTTCATACACTCACATGCATATATAGCATAGACTTGTATGAACATGCACACTCACACACTCGTGCACAGAAACACATGGATGCATGCACAAACTCAAATACACACACATACATGGTCTCAAACACATGCACACAAAAAAACATGCACATACAAACACAAACACACATAAACACATGCACACAAACACACACAAGCATACACACACACACGTGAACACACATGCAAGCACAAACACACACACACACATTCACATCCACACATTCATACATGCATGCACAAACACTATAAGCACATACATGCATGAACCTAGATACAAACATGCACACGTACACACACATAAACACATGCATACACACACACACACACATCTGAAGTGATTGTGACAAAATGTTCAAGAGGGTAAGGATGAATAATACATTTATGAAATTTTTTGAATTTCAAAATGTTTTGAATTAAAGAAAAATTTTTATACTTAAAAGTAAAATTTTATTTTTAAGAAGTTTGTTAATGAAATGAAATTACTCAATAATAAAACAAATAAACCAAGATGTTTTAAGTGATATAGCCAAAGGTTGTGCTTACATTTAGCCCCGATCATTGATCAGGCTTCTACTAACCACTCCTTTTTGTCAAGGTCGGTTAAGGAAAACCAATTATAAACTAATGATCCAATAAGGCAGAAATCCACAAAAATTAGCAACATAAAAAATAAAAAACTTTACAAAAAGTTTTGTGCATGAAATTCTTACTCTTTTAAATCTTTCAAACAAGTGTGGTGCAAACTAATTAATTATATAGATGTTATAAAGGTAATGTCGAAAGATTAGAGAAGAGAGTAGAAAAAATATTAATTGAATAAACACATAGCTTCTTCAGCATGGTAAAATTTGATACTCTCAATTTTGGACTTCTCTTGAGCACTTATGAAATATACCATAAGATTTAACTACTACAATATATCTTGACATTTAATTAAAACAACTGTAAGCTCAACACGACATTAGTAGTATTTAGCTTGGTTTTGATCATACATCAAAGGACACAATAATCTCCCCATTAAAGTTTATAAAAACTAATACTAAAATTGAACATATAATAATAAAGACAATGTAATATCAATGAATGAACCTTGTTATATAATATTTAATATTTTAGCTCACTCCATTTGATATCCTCTACTCTCCCTAAATTTTAGCCTACACTCTCATTGAATTCTAATACTAAGTTTTCTCCTTTATTGTAATCCTTCAATGGTGTTAACTAAATCTAAGATTAATCTAAGTTTATGAAAGAATTAGGTAGATAATGGCTTAGAAAAAATGTCATCTAATTAAGTAAAATATGAAATAAATGATAATTAAATCTCTTTCTTCACACAAGTTTCTCTAAAAAGTGATATATTAACATTATGCATTTTATTTTTGAGTATTGAATAAAATATTTAGATAAAAAAATTATACTTAAAGTATCATAAAGATTAGAATTTGTATAAATTCTAAGGTATAATAAAAATTTATTATTACTCGACCAACACAACTACTTATAGTAATGTACTCGACCTTTATTATTGATAACGGAACAAAATTTTGTTTTCTATTAGCCTAAGAAATAAGTAAATAGTTAATCAATTATACATGCTAGAGTTAATTGTTGTGTCAATCTTACTAGCAAGGGTACCATAATTCTATAATCTTTGTGTCTAAAAGAAATTTAAATATATGCTTGATTACTAATAGATGTCATTCCTTAGGATTAGCCTAACATCTAACACACAAATCTATACTAAATATAATATCAGTCTACTTATAGTAAGATACCATAAAGTTCTAATCATTCATTTAAATAATTTTGCGTCAATCGATTTGTTAGCATCATCTTTATCTATAATAGTGCTTATACTAAAGGTAGTCGTCCTTTGCTTCTTATTCTCATAAATAAATTTCCTCAGTAACTCCATCAAATACATGTTTTAATAAATAAAAATTTCTTCACTTATTTTTCTTGACCTAAAGTCTTAAAAATAATACTTATTTCAAATTCTTTTTTTTTATAAAATTAGCAATCCTTATATACATCTCTTTATTTGAAGCCTTATATTATTCATATAAACTAGATATTTCAATTAACCTTTAACTAAATTTTGAATAAATAAAATATTACCTACCTTACCTCTATGAAAATTATTTGACATAAGAGAAATGCACAATCTTTTATACCAAGTGCTTGGAGCATGCTTTAAACTATAAATTCTTTCTTGAGTTTGTATGCATGATTTATCTTACCATGTATTTCAAATCTTAAGGATTATTGAATACATAATTTTTTATTTATATATTTATTTCAAAATAAACTTTTAACATCTATTGTCTATAATCCAAATCCTTTATGATAGGACAAGCAACTAAAATCTTACTTGCCTAAAGTCTAGCTATAGGAGAAAATGACTGGTCCACATCTACTCCTTCAACTTAACAATTAACTTTGGCTACTAATCTAGCTTTTTAAAAGAAGTCTTTATGAAGTGAAAAAACCTTTTAGGCCATAAAGTAGAACGATTATCATGTGATATAAAGAAATCTAGACCACTATCTCAACCAAGTGCAATAATAAAACATATGTGTTATCTTCTCTACATCTAATAAAAAGAGAAACATTTTCTTTACTAATACTAAATTAATTTTTAATAAATAAATTATTAAACTTTGAATCAAAAAATTGACTAATGCTTAGAAGATTATACCTTAGATCTTGTAGAAAAAGGATCTTTCTTATAGAAGTGTGTTAGTTGCCTATAGTTCCAATTCCATTCACTTTTTTTTGGAGTTGTTACCTAAAGCAACTTCACCATCATCATAAGACTTCAAGTGTATGAATAAAGATGGATCTCTAGTTATGTGTTTAGAGTATCCACTATCTAGGTACCATATCCCTTTCTCAATCCCTGATCTAAGTACCATATCCCTTTCTCAATCCCTAAAGGAAGGCATGCTTACAAAACAAATTAGACATTTGTTTGTAGGACCCAAGCTTTTTTGGAAACACGTCTTAACTTGATCCTTAATTGAACTATTCTTGTAATCCATCCAAATATAAATGATTTACAATCAACGATGTCTCTAAATTTTTTATAGAATGATATTTGTCCAACTCTTATGTAATAATTAAAAACTACATCTGGAGCAAAAGAATATTTAACAATTCTAGTATAACCAATCTTATGAAACAAGTCCTACAATGAGCTTGTAAAATTTTTAATTCATTTAATTATCTAACAAAGCATATAGTTTTGATAATAATAGAGGTTTTTCCATCTCTCTTAATCTTAATTTAATGGAAATAATTAGTATTTAACTCATTTAAATGTTCACCCAAGCTTAATTAATTTTCTTGTTCTTCTTTTAATTTAAGATATTTAAATCATCCCATGATATCTTCATAGATTTCTTCTTCTTCTATTTTTAAAACTTCTCAACTTTATCCTTCTAGTGAGGGTAATTGGGCCTTGTATGCCTAGGTAACTTCATTCATAATAAATTATTTTTATGAGAAACCATCTTTTCCTTTAATTTCACATTGTTTCCAAATCATTTACCTACATTTTATTTGTTTATATAAACTAGATAAAGTATTTGAAATAAGAATTACCTCACTTAAGATGGAGAACTTTTAATCTATAAAAGAATCAACTACAAAGGTTATTATTTCTTTCACTTTTTCTTTTCTTTTTTAGCCACAATTTCTTCATCCCTCCTAGCAAGCTCAATCATTTGTTAATAGATCAACCAATAACTCCTGTAATGATATTGAAAAAAATATTTTACACTATTCTAAGAATTGTCACTGATGGATCATATTATTGAGAAAGAACTCAAATAATATTCCTTTCCTATTCACTAATAGAGAACTTCTTGACAAGTTTAGATGAACTATTAATAATATTTTTAAACCTTATAAACATAATCGTAATACTCTAATTTATATTTATGCAAAATAATTTATACTCGTGAATATGCATGCTGATTTTAGCCTACTTAACTTGAGAATCACCCTCCTAGGTAACTTCAAGGTTAGACCAAATCTTATGTGCCATTTTCAACTTCATGATTTGATTATATTCGAAAGCACCCAATCCATACAACAAAATATTCATAGCCTAAGAATTTAGTTGACCTCTATGTTTCTTCTTAAGAGTGAGTTCAACAAATGGTTTTTTAACTTTTTCTCTACCAATAATCTAAGTTGAAAACTCAAATATATTTTAAATAATATTCTAAAATTTTAAATCAAAAGAATCTAAAATAAATCCATATGATTTTTTTCCAATAACAATAAAACTCACCTTTGAATAAAGGTAGTTCATGTGGCAAAGCTTCCTTAAATAAGATCGTATTGTCCTGAACACAAGGAAGAGCCATGAGGATCTTGTTTTAGAAATTTTTTTCTTTTGATAGAATCCTTGCTCTTATACCACTTAATGTGAATTGTGTAGGGCAAAACAAACAATAGGGGAGGGGAGAATTATGTGTTTAACAAAATGTTTAAGTTTAAAAAAATTATTTAAAGAAAAAAATTATGCTAAAAAATAATTTTTCTAAAGACAAATGTCCATGAAATGAAATTTCTCAATAATAAAAGAAATACACTACGATTTTTAGGCGGTCCTACATCCACTTTGAATCATAATTGGCTTCTATAACCACTCTTTTTTGCTAAGCCTAGTAAAGGTAAACCAGTTATAAACTAATGCTCCAATGAGATACCAAAATCCATAAAATTTTTTACATGAAAAAATTGAAAGCTTTATAAAAATTTCTACATACAAAATTTCTACTTCAAATCTTTTAAACAAAATTAACACAAACCAACTAAAGATATTGCATAAAGTTTATAGAAAAAAGTAGAAGAAATAATAATTTGAAGAACCCCATCTTCCATAAGCATGCTAAAATTTGATGTTCTTAGTTTTTGACATCTCTTTAGCACTTATGAAATTTTCTAATTGATTTAATAACAACTAATGTTGGTAAATGATTCCTATTTCTAGTGAAAATAAAAACATCCCAAGATGACTCTCCTAATGGCTAGAATAAGCTTTTTTGAAAGCTAGCCATTACAAAAGATGAATGTGAAAGATGAAATGCAATAGTGTTTGATTTTGAACTATCTAATTAGAATAACCATTGAAGGGTCTAGATCTAATTGCAACAAGATATTACATGGATCATCAGTTCCAAAAGCTAGATGGATAATGGTGATGATTAGGATACTATTCACAAAGGAAGAGGGCCTCTTAGTTATTTGATCAAGCCTTCTACATGAATAGCTACATGACAAAATAATGTTCACAAATGTAGGGGAAAATGTAATTTTTTTATTGCAAACACACACAATCTATTGATACAAATGTGCATAAGTTTAGAATTAAAAAGACTATCATTTATTTAGTCCAATATTGCAAAGCAATGCATGTTATTTACCCTTATATTACTTTTTCTACATGCAATGTACTACCTATTGGGGTTTGGCTGCCCCCATGATGCCATTGGGATGTGATTATTTAAGGCACCTAGACATATATTAAAATAGTTCTGATTTGACCTAAACGAATTACTTATAATTAACCAGTCTGACTTGACGTGTACACCTAAATTGAGCTCAGAAGTCATGCCCTAACCTCATTTACTCAAGGCATGTATACACGTGTGTGTGTATTTGATTGTGCTTGTGTTGTGCATGCATGTGTGCATGTTTGTGCATATGTGTGTATGTGTGTGTATTTGCACACACATGCATGGGTGTGCATGCGTGTGTGCATGTGTGCACATGTGCTTTTGTTTGAGCATTTGTGTGTGTTTGCATGCATGTACGTAAGGTCCTATATGCTTATGTGTATGTGTGTGAGCAAGTGTGTGTTCATGTGTGTCTGTTTGTAGGTGTGTGTGCATGTGCATGTGTGTGTGCATAGTTTTGTGAATGTGTTTTTGTTTTCGTATATGTGCACATATAGGTATACAAAAGTGTGTTTGTGTGTTAGTGTGTGAACATGTTTATATGTGTGTGCATGTTTATGTGATTATGTTTGCATGCATGTGCCTTTATTTATGCATCTGTATGTGTGTGTGTGTGTGTGTGCATGTTTGGTTGTACTACATGTGGGTGCTTGGGCATGTGTTTGTGTCTATGTATTTGTACATGTGTGAGTGTATGTGGTTGCATGTGTGCATGTGAATGTAAGTGTGCATGTCTAGGCAAGTGTGTGCATGTGTTAGTACATGTATGTGTGTGTGTTCATTGTGCATATGTGTCTACATGTTTTTGTATTTGTGTTTGTGTGTACGAGTGATTTTATGTACGTGTGTAAGAGCGTAGGTATGTGTGTGTTTGTGTTTGTGCATGTATGTCTACAGCTACATTTTAGTGTGCACATATATTTCTATTTGTGTATCCTGCATGTGTGTATTTATGCTTTTATGTATGTGTTCATGCACATGCACATGTTCACATTCATACATGTGTGTGTGTGTGCATGTGCATATGTGTGTGTGTAGGTGTGCATGTGCATGCTTATGAGTGTGTATGTATGAGTGCATTAGTTTTTGTTCATGTTTTTTTTGTGTATGTATTTTCATGCATGTGAGTGCTTGTGTGTGCACATTTGTGAGCTTGTTCTTGTGCATGTGTGTGTATCTATTCCTATACATGTGCATGTGCATGTGTTTGTGCATGTCCACTGATGTGTGTGTGTCTGTATGAATGTATATGTGTTTGTTTGTGTATGCATGTGTGTGCATATATTTATATGTACACATGTATGTGTGTATGTGTGTATGTGTGTGCATGCCATGCATATGTACAAGAACACGTGTGCATATGCATGTATAAGTGTATGTGCATATGTTTGTGAACATGAGTATGTTTGTGTGCATTTTCTTATGTGTGTGCATACGTGTATATGTTTGTCTTTGTGTAGTGTGCATGCACTAGTGTGCACATGTCTATGCATGCTATGTGTGTTGCATACATGTGTATAGGTGTGATTGTACATGTATGTGTGTGCATGTACTTGTGTGTGTATGCATGTATATGTGTGTGTGTGTGCATGTGTTTTGTGCACATCTATGTGTGTGGTTGTAGGATTGTGTGTGTATGTGTGTGTGTATGTGCACTCACACAAGTGTGTATGCATGTTGTTTGTGCATGTGTGGTTATACAGATGTCTACATGTATGCCTATGTACATGTTCAAATATGTTCCATTATGTGTGTGTTTATGTTATTGCACATTTGTGCATGTGTGTAGCAATGCATGTTCAAGTGTGCATAAATGCATTTGTGTGTTTGCATAAATGTGCATGTGTAAATGCATGGTATGTGTATGTGTATATGCATATGTGTGAGTTTATGTGTGTGTGAATGTTTATGCATTTATATATATATGTGCTTCTGTGTGTGAAAGTGTGTGTCTAAGATTGTATGTGTATGTGTGTTTGTGCATGTGATTTTGTACATATGCATGTGTGTGTATGCATATGCACACACATGTATGTATGTGTGTGCATTTGTGTGTGTTCAAGTGTGTCTCTATTTATGTGTGCATGTGTTTGTGTGTTGTTGTGAGTGCATGTGTGTGCAAATGCATTTGTGTGTGCATGCAAGCACATGTGCATGTGTGCATATGAATATGTGCATATATGTGAATGAGCATGTCTATGTGCATGTGTGCTCAAGTGTGTGCATGTGTATGTGTGTATTTGAATATTTGCATGTTTGTGAGTGTGCAAAATTGCGATTGTGTTCATGTGTTTTTGTGTGTGTGTGTGTATGCCTGCTAATGCGAGCTTGTGCACGTGCATATGTGTTGGTGTGTGTGGGTGTATGTGTATGTACATGTCTGTGCATGTATGTTTGCATATACGATCATAATTGTGTGTGCATATGTGTATGTGTGTGCATGTGTGTCCACTTTGGTGTAGGTGTTTCCATGTGTATATGTACTGTGTGTGTATGTGTATGTTCAAGTGTGTGTGCGTGTGTTTGTTTGTGCATGTGTGTGTGTGTGTGCATGTTTGCATGTGTGCATATGTGTATATGTGTATATGTGTGAGCATATTGTGAGTGTGTGTGTGTGTGCATGGTTGCGTGCTTGTGTGCTTTTGTGTGTAATAACCCCACATGCCCGTGTGTGTGCATCTTTGTGTTTGTGATTACGTATGTATATGTATAGTGTGTGTGCATGAATGTGTCTATGTTTGTGCATTTGTTCATGTGCTTTTGCATGTGCACATTAACACATTAATGCATGTGTGTTTGCATGTATATGGGTGCAAGTGTGTGTGTGTGTGAGCTTTTACAATCATGTGTTGTATGTATACATATGTGTTGGTGTGCATGTGCATGCTAATATGTGTGTATGATTGTATGCTAGTTTGTGTTGATTTTGTGTAGGAATGTCTATGTACATGGGAATGTGTGTTTGCAGGCACACAACGCATGTTTTGCATGTGCATATTTGCATGCATGAGTATGCAAATGTATATGTGTGCATGTGTGTATGTGCATGCATGTGTGTGTGTATGCACACACATGGGAATGTGTGTGTGGCTATCTATGTGTTTTTGTGTGTATATGTGTGCATGTGTGTATGTGTATACATGTGTATTTATTTTCATGTATGTCTGTGCATAAATGTTTGTGAGTGTGTTTTGTTTGTGCTTTTATAGGCATGTGTGAGCATGCTTGTGTGTGTGCTTGCCTTTTTGTGTGCTTTTATGCATGTGTGTGTGTGTGTTGTGTATGTGTGATATGTGTGTATGTATGTGTGCATGCATACATGTTTGAGTTTCAACTTGTGTGTGTGTATGTGTCTATATGTGTGAGCATATGCATGTATGTGTGTGCATGTATGCATGTGAGTGTCTTTATGTTTGCATTGATGTTTTGTGTGTGTTCATGTGCATGCATGGGTGTGTGTGTGTGTTGATGTGTCTGCATGTGTGTGTGTGTGCAGGCATACATGTGTTTGTGAGCATATGGATAGGTGTTCACGTGTATGAATAGTTGTGTGTATGTGCATGTTTCTAAATATATGATTGTATGGTTATGTGTGTGTGGGCATGAGTGTTTGTAGGTGTGTGTATGGTTTTGTGTTCACATGTGTGTAGGTGTGTATGCATGTGTAAGGGATTGTGTATACATGTGTAAGGGATTGTGTGTACCTGTGTGTGCATGTGTATGCATGTGTGTGTGTTTGTGTGCAATTGTCTGCATTGTGAATGTGTGCCTGTGAGCATGTGTGTGTATGCATGCACATATACATGCATGTATGTGTGTGTACATGTATGTTTGTTTTGGGTGCATGTGTGCACATGGGTGTGTACATGTTTGTGCATATGCATGAGTTTGTGCTTGTATGTATGCATCTACATGTATGTGTGTATTTATGTGTGTGCGTGCATATGTATGTGTGCATGTGGACATGTGTGCATGCATGCACGTTATGTATGCATATGAGAGTATGTGTGTGCATGTGTGTTTGTGAGAGACTTTTTGTTTACATGGAAATTTTGATTATGTTCTTGTGCATACATGTGTATGTGTGTGTCTATATGCATACATATATGTGCTTATGTATGCATGCATGTGCATGTCTTTGCATAGGTGTTCTCGTGTGTGTATGTGTGTGTGTGTGTGTGCAAGTGTATGTACATGTGGGCTTCAGTGCATGTAAGTGTTTGTGTGTGTGTATGCATGTGTCTGTGTGTGCATGCTTGTGTGTACATATGTGTGTTTATGCATTTGTGTGTATGTGTGTTTGTATTCCAGTATGTACATGTGTGTGCAGGTTTATTTGTGTTCATGTGTACATGTGTTTGTGTATGTTTGAGTGTGTGTATGTGTGTATTTGTGCATGTGAAAGCATCTTTGTGTGTGCATACTTATGTGTGCATGTGTGCATGCATGCATTTTTGTGGCTAGTTTGCATGTATATGGGTGTTTGTGTGTGCACATGTATGTTGTTTTCCATGTGTGTGCATGTATGCACATGTGTGCATAGGTGTGTTTGTCAGTGCATGCATGTGTTCGTGTTTGTGGGTGTATGTATGCTTGTGTGTGTGCATTTACATGTGTTGGCGTTCGTGTGTGCATGTGTATGTGTGTGTACATTCTTGTGCATGTTTGTATGCTTATTTTGTTTTCATTTGTGTGTATGTACATATATGTGCATGCAAGTGTAATTATATGTAAGTGTGTGTGTGTATTTTCATGTATGAGCATGTGTGCATTCAAGTGTGTGAACATATGAGTGTGCATGAGTGTACCCTTATGTGCATGTTTACGCACATGCGTGCGAGTGTGTGGGTGCAAGTGTGTGCATGTATGTGTGTGCATGTGTCTAAATATGCACATGCATGTGTGTGTATGTGTATATGTTTTTGTATGCATATCCTTGTACATTAGTGCATGTGTGTATGTTGTCTGTAAGTGTGCACATTGTTGCAAATCATTCTGCATGTATGTGTGTATTTATGTGTATGCTTATATCTCTGTGTATGTGTGTGTGTGCTTGTATATGTATATGTGCATGTGGACATATGTGCACGTATGCACATTTGTGTGTGTGTATGTATATAAGCATATAAGAGTATGTATGTGCATGTTTGTTTGTGAGAGACTTTGTGGGTGCATGAAAATTGTGATTGTGATTGTGTGCATACATGTGTATGTGTGTGTGTCTATGTGCACACATATATGTGTTTTTTTGCATCTCTGTGCATAGATGTTCATGTGTGTGTATGTGTGTGTGTGTAAAATGTATGTGAGTGTGGGACTAAGTGTATATAATTGTTTGTGTGTGTGAGTGTATGTGTGCTTGCAAGCATGTGTGTACGTATATGTGTTTGTGCGTTTGTGTGTGTATGTTTGAATTTAGGTATGTGCATGTGCATGCATGTGAGCATGTGTATGTATGCTTGTTTGTTTGTGTGCATATGTACATGTATGTGTGTGTGCGTGTATGTTTGCGTGTGATTGCATCTAAGTGTGCACATACTTGTGTGTGTACATGTGTGCATGCATGCATGTTTGTGTGCATGCATGTGTTAGTTTGTATGTATGTGGGTGTTTGTGTGTGCACATGCATGCTTTTTCGCAAGTGTGCGCATGTATGCACATGTGTGCATGGTTGTGCTTGTCAACGCATGCATGTGTTTGTGTGTGTGGATGTTTCTATGCTTGTGCATGTGTAGGTGTTTGCATGTACATTTGCATGTGTGTGCACGTGTGTTCTTGTGCATGTTTGCATGCCTATTTAGTTTGAATGTCTATATATGTATATATATGTGTGTACAAGTGTAATTATGTGCAGGTTTGTGTGTGTGTATTCGTATGTGTGAATGTGTGTGCATGCAAGTTTGTGTGTACATATGAGTGCATGTGAGTGTACCCATATGTGTGTGGGTGAGTGGGTGCAAGTGTGTGCATGTGTGTGCATGCATGTGCATGCATATGTATATGTGTGCATGTGTATGAATGGGTGCATGCATGTGTATGTCTGTGTGTGTGCGTATGTGTTCCTTTGTATGCTTATGCTTGTAAATTAGTGTGTGTGTGTGCATGTGTGCATGTTGTGTGTGAGTGTGCATGTGTTTGCACATCATTATGTGCATACACGTGTGAATATGTACGTGCACATGAGTATGTGTGAGTGTGCTTTCTTGTCTATGCATGTGTTTGTGTGTGTGCATGTCCATCTGTGTGTGCATGTGTTTGTGTTAGTGTCAATGTGTGTGTTTGTTTGTGTCAATGTGTGTGTGCACATGCGTGTTTGTTTGTGTGAATGTGGGCATGTATGCATTAGTGCATGTATG
Source organism: Vanilla planifolia (assembly GCA_023846275.1). Lineage (NCBI taxonomy): Eukaryota > Viridiplantae > Streptophyta > Magnoliopsida > Asparagales > Orchidaceae > Vanilla > Vanilla planifolia. The sequence goes on from JAIUJO010000140.1 coordinate 135,144, forward strand.
TGCGTTTTTGTGTGTGCATCTATGTCTGCTTGTGCATATGTTCATATGTGTGCATTTGTGTGTGTATGCATGTGTGGTTATGTGTGTGTGTGCATACGTGTGTTCTACATTCAAGTGTGCGCATTGGCATGTGGTTGTATGCCTATGTGTATGCACTTGTGTGCATGTATCTATGTGTGTAGGTGTATGTACATGTGTATGTGCGTGTATGTGTATGCATGCATGTGTGGGTGGTGTCAATGGACTTCTATGTGCATGTGTCTGCATATGTCTATGCTTGTGTGTGCATGTGTGTGCAGGTGTGCATACACATGTGTGTGTGTGCCCATGCGCATTTGCATGTTTGTGTGGGTGCCTACATGCTTGTGTTTGTGTGTATGTGCTTGTGCATTTGCATGCATGGGTATATGTGGGTTTGTGTGCTTGTGTGTGTGCATGTGTGTGAGAACATGTTCATGTGAATGCATGTATGTGCGTGTGTGTTCATAAGAGTGCACATGTTTGTGCATGCCTGTGTGTGTCTATTGGTATGCATGCTTGTGTTTTTATGTATGTGTGTGAAAGGATATGTGAATGCTTGTGTGTGTGTGCATGCATGTGTTTGTGTGCATATGTGTGTATGCATATACAAATGTGATTGTGTGTGTGCTTGTATGCGAGGGTATGTGCATGCACATGTGAATGTGTGTATAGATATTTGGGTGTGTGTGCATGCTTGCACGTGTGATTGTTTATGTATGTTTGTGTATTAATGCTCATGCTTGTGTGCATGCATGCATGTGTTGTTGTGCATGTGTTTATGTTTGTGCCTATGTGTTTGAATGTGCATGTGGGTGTGGGTGTGTGTGTGTATGCAGCTGCATGCGTGGGTGCTTGTCTGTGTTTCTGTGTGTGTATGTGCATATTTGTATATGTGGGTGTGTATGTGTGTGTGTGTGTGTGTGTGCATATGTCTGCATGCATGTTTATGTGCATGTGTGTTTACATATGGGGGTGTTTATACATGTGTATGTGTGTAGGTGTGTTCATATGTATATTAGAGTGCATATATGCATATGTGTGTGCATGTGTGCATGTGTATGTGTGTTTGTGTGTGTGGGTAAATATATGTGTGTATATGTGTGCATATTTTTTTGCATAACATTTTTGTGTGCATGTGAGTGTACATCTGTATGTGCATATGTGCATCTACATGTGCATGTGTGTGTGTGGACGTGCATGTGTAAGTGTGTGCATGTGTGTGAGTGCATGTGTGTACGCATCTTTGTGTGTTTGTGGGTATGTGCACGTATCTGTGTGTGTTTGTGAGTATGAACACACTCACAAACATGCATGAGCATGCACACATGCACTTGCAAACACACACACAAACACAAACACATGCACATAATTGTACATACACACATACACACATGAAACCACATACATATAGACACATAATTGGGAATACACAAACATCATGCACATATACATAAACACATAAAAAGACATGCATGGACATATACACAAACACATGCATGTGTATGCACATACATGCACATAAATGCATACATACAAACAAGTACACACAAACATAGACAAACATGAATACACACACACACAAACATGCACATGCACACACGCAATGTGAATCCACATAGGTTTACACACCCAAGTGCACACATAGGCTCACATACATGCACACAAATGCATACACACACAAGAGATCATGTATGCTCACACACACATGAATACTCACACCACACTCACCCACATAACACACATGTAGATGGATAGACATGCGCACACTCACACATACATATAGGCACACACACACACAAGAGCATGCACACAATCACACATGCACATGAACAAGTGCACACAAATGCACCCATTCATAAATGTACATACACACATAAGTATGCATAAATACATACACACAGTCACCCACACACAAAGATTCATACACATATAGGCATACACACACACACATGCATAGGCACAGACAAAAACACATGCATGCACACACACATGCTTGAACACACATATGCACAAACATGTGTGCATGTGTAAAAAAATACACACATGCATAAACACACACACACAAACTCATACACAAATAAGCTTGCAACACATGCACACACACATGCACACAAATATGCACAATCACATACATGTACATGTAGACATGCATAGACACATGCACACACACACACACATGTGCTTGTAAACACTCAAACACATATGCACACGACCAACACATACAAAAACCAAGATACACTCACAGACATGAACATGGAACACATGCTCCCACACACACATGTATGTGTGTGCACATGCACACACACACTCATGCATTCATACAACAACACACACCACTAAATACACACTTGCACACATACACACATGTGCATGTGCTTACAAAACATGCACAAACACACCAATCCACACACAAATAAAAACTTACACATGCACACGCACAAGCACATGCATATATTTATAGGCACATACACATGCATGTTCACATATGTAGGCTTATACCAAATTAGACTCACACACATGCACATGTGTGTAGCGATGTATACATGCACTTACACACATGCATGCTCACAGCTAATCAGACACACTTGCACACATGCACACACACACACGCTCCAATTCATACAGACACACACACTCAAAGAGAAACAAAAGTGCACGTGTACACACCCGAACACACGCATAAACACACAAACATGTACACATACTCATGCACACAAACACATGCAAAAACACAAGCACATGCATGCACACGTGTGCACAACACATGCAAACACAAACCTACAGGTGCGTATGTACACACACATGCACACACACAATAACATACACACATGCACAAACATTCCTAGACATGCACACGCACACAGACCCACAGATGCACCTACGAAGGCACACAATCATGCACTCGTATGTGTAGACATATGTGCATATGCATACACACCTGCAAAAACCTATACATAGAAACAAACATACACACACATGCAGATATATACACACACACACAACAATTCACACATGCACACACGCTCATACAAATATACACAAACACACATTCATGCACTCACAAATATGCACATGCATGTAAAACACATGACCACATGTGCACACGCATGCTCATGCACACACACATACACACATAGCAAATAAGGACACACATATGTACACATATAAACATGCACACATTCACACATACACACAAAAACACATGCACATAAATACACTAACATGCACCCCCATGCACACTCATGCATGCACAAATACACACATACAAATACACATTTTCACATGAATACACTCACAAACACAAGCACATATAGATGCACACACCTAATACACAAACATGAACATGTATTTACACAAAATGCATATGTGCTTGCAAAAATAAGCACATGCATACAAAGAGGCACACATACATGTGCACACACATGTAATCATATGCATACATAGACACTCCTACACATGCACAAGAACACACACATACATGCATAAGCATATGCACCCACACACAATGACACTCACACACATGCTCATATGCACACATATGTACACACACACACACATACGTACTTGCGCACAAGTAGGCACAAACATTCAGACATGCACTTACAAATATACAAACACAAGCATACACATACACACACATGCACACACACAAACACATTTACATACACACACACACATGCTAACACACATGCGTGTAGACACATACACACATATGCATGTGCACACATGCACACAAACACCCGTACATGTACTCACACACTCACATACACACACTTGTGCACATTTTCACTCATACTCACATCGATGCACTCACTTGCATAGACACACACTCACGTGCACATACAAACTCATACACGCACTCACTTGTACACACGCACTCACAAATGCACACACACACACACATGCACATGCATACACATATATACATGCATACACATATGCACGTACACATATATACAAGAACACCTGTACTCTGACACACACATACACATAGACATGCACACTTAACAAACATACACACATGCTCACACTAAAACGTACACACATACACGCACAAACACACACGTGCACACACAGCCATGAACACAAGTTTACCAATAGGTGCTTGCAAAAGCATGCATAACACATGAACACACACACACACACACACACACGTACACATGCATGCTTGCACACATGCACACACACAAACACATGCACACATAGGCACATGTACACATGCAAACACACAATCATGAACACAAATGCACACACATGCAACTCCTTAAGGATCATTATTGACCCATGCACACAAAAAGGCTCAGAGTTATACACACACATGCACACACACCCATGCACATAGGCACAGACAAGCCTACCCATGAATGCACACACACACACACATACAAATGAGTATAATAACATGCTCACTCATACACACACATAGACTAGTACACATTTACTCCCACACATGCACATGCAAATGAGCATGCAACCACATACATAGAAGTGCACTTACACACATACACAAATTCAAAAGAACACTCAAGCATGCAAACAAATACATACACACAAAGATATGCATATGAAGACGTGGATGCATACACACTCATGCATAGATACACAAACACATTCACGTGCATGGATACACACCCATTGAAAACACATTTTCGCACACACATACACACATACACAAACAAGCATTCATACACAGGCACATGCACAAACATATGCATAGACATGCATGCATACACACATATATGCACACACACGGACACAGACACATGTATGCACATATGCGCACATACACACACCAAACATGTATATGCACAAAAACACACAAAAACACATACATGTACACATATGCACAAAAACACACACACACCCATGATTGCACACACACGCATGCATACACTTGCACACACATTTACAAATTCACACACACAACCCTATGCATGCAAAGACAGACAGACTCACACACACATGCCACAAGCACACATGCATAAAAATACACATGCATGCACATAACACATATTCACACATGTGTACATGTGCACACACATAAAAACAAACATGCACAAAAACACATGTCGAGACACAAACAAACACACTCATGTAGATAAGAACACATGCACATGCATGAACACTCGTACATGCAAACATGCACACACATAAATAAACACAAGCATGCACCCACACACATATGCATAGTCACACACAAATACATGCACACACCCAAACATGCACATGTACACTTGTGTGCACACACACACATATATACATGTTTGGACATGTATTACCACACACACATGCACACACACATTAGCACACAACCCCTATACATGTCTGTCACATACATGCACAAATCCACTCAAAACAACACACACACACACACGTAAACAAACATATCTGTTCAAACACACATACAAGCATGCACATGCACAATAACAAATACACACATGCATACATAAGCACACTTGTACACACATGCAACCACATAGACACTTATACACTCACACACACAAACACACATAAGATTGCACACACACACACAAGCACACATGCACACATTCAAACACTCATAAACATACACATGTGCACATCTACACACACATACACGAACACAAGAATGCACATGCACACATGACACATAAGCATGTTATACGCTTGCTCATGCACACACACAGAGACACCCACACACACATGCATGCTCATATACACACTCTCACAAGCACACACATGAACACGTGAATGCACAGGCATGGATGCATACACCTTCACGCATGCACACATGCACAAGAATGCACACATTGACACACACATGCACAAACTCACAAAATCGCACATGCATGCACACACACCCACACACACAAACCTACATGTACACAAACACACAAGTGCATGCCCACACCCACACCCACACACACATACACATGGCACACAAATACACACATGCATACCCAAATGTATATGTAGGAACTCATAAACTAAAAAATGTGCACACACATACGCTCGAGCACAGCATGAACACATATGCACATGCAAACATGCTCAGATAGACAAATATGCACATACATGTATGCACAGACACACCAGCACACATGCACACAAATGTACATGTGCATTCACAAACACATGCACACAAGTTTGCATTCACATGTGCACAACCCACACACAAATGCAAACACACTCACAACTTGCACATGCACAAATGCATGCAATCACAAACATACATGCACATACATACACAAACATGTAAGAACATGCACACATATATGCACACACATAGGCACACACATGCACATAAGCATACCCATGCATAAGCACATGCACACACATGCATACATGTACACATTTACATACACATATACACTTGCATGCATACACACATATGAATACACCTACACATGCATATAGGAATAAACAAACATACAAACACTCATACACAAGCATACATGCACACATATATGCACACGTGCAGCAACGTAGACACATTTGCTTGCATACACAAACACACATCAATATGTAGGCACATGTAAAGGCACACACACATGATCAAACATAGGGACACACAGACGTATACACAAATGCATGTACATACACAAATAGCTCACGCACTAGCACAGGCTCTCACACACACACCCAATCACATACATGAATGTACTCATATAAACACTTGCATGCACACACACTCATGCACACTCTTGCACAAATGCATAAGCACATGCAAGCATAAACATAGACACATATACATACACATGCATAACTAAGCACACATGCACGTACTAGCATACACCCACATATGGATGTACATACATGAACACACACATGGACTCAAATAGTCATGCACATGCACATACATGCACACACACATACAAAATCACACGCATGTACATACACATGCACATGCCCATGCACATGCACCAACACACACATGCACTTATACACACATATTTAAACACATAAATGCAAATAAAAAAGCATGCATGCAAGCACACACATGTAGATATGCATAGACACATGTATGCTTATAACATGTTTGTACACACAAACCAACAACCACATATGTGCCAACACATACACATATGCCTACACACATGCATGCATGTATGCAAATGCACACAAGCATGCACACACATGCACACAAATGCACATGAGTGCACACCCATACACACAAAAAACACACACATCAACATGCATACGAATGCATAGTACACACATGTACATGCACACAAACAAATACATATGCATGCACATGTATACACATCCACATGCACACACACACAAACATACACATGCCCACACATAAAAAAACACACAAGCACTTGGACAAACAAAAATATGCACACACACATGTGAACAAGTACATGCACAACCATACACACATGTGCATATATATGCACACATAAAAATTCACATGCACATACACTTATAGTCACATAGATGCTTGCATACATGCTCACACAAGCAAACATGCACACCAATGCACGCACATATAGACATACATGCTCATGCATGCACACATGTGTGTGTGTGTGTGCACACTCACATGTATAAACACATGCATGCATGAAGACACACACATGCACATTAACAAACACCCCCCCACACACACACATATGCATGCACATGTGCACACACACACACACACACACTTAAATACACACTCAAGCACACACGCACATGCACATAGATGAACACCAACACACACACACATAGGCAAATGCACAGCTACACACACTAACACACACTCACAGACATGCACCTACATACATGCACATGCACACACACATAAGAACATGCATGCACATGCATACACTCATTTGCAAACACATAGAAGCATACACACACATACACGTGTGTGAACATGTAGGCACATGCCACACACACACCCACACATGAATGCACACATGCACAACACACATACAAATCCACTTGCATGCATTCACATGCATACATAGTCATCTACAAACATATGCACACACACTGAGACACATGTACACGCATGCACATAACATAGGAGTGCACATACATCTACACACATGCACACACAGACATGCCCATGAATGCATGCACTTAAGCACACACAAATGCAACGACACACATAGGTGAACACACACACCTATATGTGTAAACTCACCTACACACACATACAAAAACACATGCATGCCCATAAAAACATGCAGGCATGCACACAAGTGCACACACACACTCACACAACTACACTCATAAAGACACAAACACATGCACATACACATGTACACACACATACACATGCATAAGTAAATTGATGCACATAAGTATACACTTGTTGACACATGTATTCACATGTAAAAGCATACACACAAACATGCACATTCACACACACAGACATAGGTAGTGACACACACACAACCATATACACATGCACACATACAGATATTTGTGCCTGTGCACACTCACATCAACACACACATGCATGCACACAGACACACACATGCACATTAACAAACACCCCCACCCACCCCCCTCACATACACATGCATGCACACTCAAATATGCTGGCAAGCACACACGCACAAACATGTAAACACGAGCCCACACACAAAAACATAGACTTATGCACATGCATAGCTACATACGCTCACACATGCACCTACACACCTATGCTTTCACACACACATAAAAACATGCATACACACACAAACATGTATACACACATACATACAAGAAAACACATAAAAGTATATGCACACATACACATGTACGTACACGTAGGAACATGCTACAAACACACCCACACACATGAGCACAGGCATGCACCCTGCACACACACGCATTCATTCACTTGCATACACATACATGCACACGCACACCCAAACATGCACTAACACACACATGCATGCACACATATAAGAATACACATATGCACATAATTGCATGCACATAAACACAAATAAATTCAATGACACACATAGATACACACACATTCATGCACACACACATATACACAAATAGACACACACACACACGGAAATACTCATGCACAAATGCACATCCATAGAAACATGTAGGAACACACAAACAAATGCATATGTGCACATGCACACATATGCACACTCACACAAGTACATTCATACAGATACACACACGAACAAACATATGTGCACACACATACACATACACATACACAAGAAAACTCAGGCATACACACATGCAAATACACATCGAAACACATGCATACACATGCAAAATAATACACACAAATACACACACACATATTCACATACACACAACTGCACACACTTGCACACATATGCAGACATACGCACACATGCTCACACACATGCATGCACCTTAACGTACTTGCAAAAATATAGAAAAACACATACACTTGTGCACATGCACTTGCATATGCACACACACACACAAACATGTATATATATATATATATATATATATATATATATATATATATATATATATATATATATATGTTCACACATGCACATAGACATGTGCACACACACCCATACACACATATGCACACTGCTCATCAACACGCATTCACATGCACACACAAACACACATGCATGAACATACACACATACACATACATATGTAGCTACATGCTGACATGCATATGAACACATACATAAACAAATGAACAAACACACCAACACACATGCACATGTATACCGACATGTTCACATGCACACAAACACATGTAAATACACATGCATGCACAAATGTAGACATGCTCGCACACACACACATAAGAAACATGAACACATGTAAACACACACACATGCACAAAAGCACATGCACTTATGCATGCAAACAAATGCCTACACAAATAAGTATGCACACATGTACACTCACACATAAAGGAACACACACATCGACATGTAGAGACACAGACATGCTTATCCTCATACATGCATAGACATGCATGCACATACGCACACATGCACACATATAGGCACATATACACCAATACACACATGTACACAACCACAAACAAATGCATGCATGAAATGCATAAACACACATGCAAAAACACATTCATACACTCACACATAGATGCATAAAAGTACACAAATGCACACACACATGCATAAACATGCACACGCACACACACACGAGCATGCACACGTCCATAGGCGCAAATGCACACACAGATGAACGTACACACGCATGCACATTTGTGCATGCAGGCACACACCTGTACATGCACACACACACACACATTCTTACCCATGCGCATCTGCAAACATTCATGGACATAAACAAATATACACACACACACACACAAACTTACATGAAGACACAAGCACAAACTCACATAGATGTACACATAAATGCATGTGCCATACACACACACTCAGACACACATGCAAATGCATACACTCACAACATTATCACACATTCATATGGACAAGCACACACACATACACATGCACTCGCAAGAACGTGCATAAGCACACACACACACACACATACACTTACACATGCAAGCATAAAACTACACACAAACTCATATGCATAAGCATACACACATAACCAATCACACGCACATGCACCTACATCCATGTACCCACATACATGCACACACATTCATGAACACACCCACATGTAGATACACTTGCACACATGCACACATGCACACATGCACAAATACTAAGATGCATGCACACACTCATACACACACATGCTAATATAAAAACTCACACACATTAAAAGAGAAAAGTCACAAATGTAACACACATACATATAGAGACTCAAAGAAACATGCACACACATATAGACACAGAGCCACACACATGCACAAAGACTTATACACACACCCCGACACACAAACACACACATACACGCACACACACACACATGCACATGCATGCACACAAGCATACACCCATGCACACACATGCACACACCCACACACACCTACACAGGCATGCACACAAAAAAGAAAACACCCACACAAGCATAATCATAGATGCCTACACAAACACATGCATGCACCCATACAAACATACACACCTACATAGATGCACAAACACACACCCACATATAAGTGCAAATAGACATTCACAAATGCAAACACAAATTCACACACACACATATAGATGCTCATGCAATCCAATGCCTGCACACATAAACATATGCATAAGCACACACACATGAACTCACACATTCTTAAGAGCACACACATGCACACACACATACACAAAAAAACACAATCTCACATGGACAAAAACTCACACATGCACATAAACATAGATACAGACACAAGTGTGAGAACACACATGCACAAACATACATGTGCACGTGAACAAACATATGCAGATGCATATGCACCCACAGATATGTAAATTTTAACACACACACATGTGAGTATGCATACATAAAAGCACACATAGACACACAGTCACACATTCAAGAACACACACACACATACAAAAACACAGGTGCACACACGAAGACACACACACACACATACATGCACAATCACACATAAGCAAACCAACACATTAAAAAACAAACACAAACATATATACACAGCATCGACCCTACACACAAGAGTCCACATGCTTACACAAATGAACTCGCATGCATGAACTTATGCACACACATAAACACTTTCATGCACACAAAGTTCTAGACACACCCAACACATGCATGTGCACGCCTGCACCACACATATATATACACTTTTTCATAGCATGCACACAATACACATGCACACGCAAATACACCTCCCTCTCCACACACACACAAACACGAACACACACATATACACATGCTCACATATTTAAATGAACATACACACACACATACATGTACATGCACACACGGTTATGCATGTAGATAAGCATACACACAGACATGCATGTGCACATAATAACGCACATGCATGGACACACACAAGCTTGAACACTTAAACACGCATAGGAAAACACATGCACAAGCACACATACACACACACAAAGATGCAGACAAGCACACATACAAAAAACACACACACTCGTGCATGCATTCGCATGCACATGTGTACACACACATACATTCATGCATAACACTTGCAAACATGCATGCACATGCACATATGTACACACGCATATACACACGCACACCTCCACACATACAACCACATGTGCATGCATGTGTGCAGCCACACACACACACACAAGAAGAAAAACACTCAAAGGCACACACAAAACCATGCACAAACACCCACACTCACAAAAGCACTCACAAACACCTTCAAATAGACACCTATGCACACACACACACACATACTCAAATAAAACACATGGACATAGACATGTACAAAGGCATATGCACATTCAAATTAATGCATACCCAAATATACTTGCACATGCCCACAAGCACACAAATGCATGCACAAATAAAATCACAAAGTCACACACACTCATACACACATGCACACATGCACACACTTGTACACTCACACACACACTTGCATGGCACACACAAACGTATGCACCCACACTCGCACTTACACATCAATACACGTGCACAAACATACACATGAAGACAAATACACACAAGCATGTAGATGCATCCACAAATAAGTAAGCACACACACACACACATGGAGGCATCCACACACACATGCACATAAAGCATATGAACAAGCACACACACATTCAAGCATACATGCATGCATAAGAATATGCATGCACACACACACAAACACTTAAATGCTCATAAACATGCCCACGCATGCACATTCAGGCATACACACAAACACACACACACAGGCGCACTCAAGCACACAAACACACACACGTACACATACACATGCATAAGCATGCACACACACCCACATGTATCCACACACATGCACACAAGCATGGACATAAAGGCACACATGCACACCCACATGTGCATGCATACAAGCACAAATGAGCATATGCAGACACACAAGCCCACACACAAACACACACACACATGCAAACTCACACATATAGACACATGGACACACACACACACATGCATATGCACAAACACTTATAGACACACACAAGTATACACACCCATACACCAACACATGTGCACACACATGCGCACACACACATGCACACAAAAATGCACACACTCATTCTCATATACACACACATATTGACAGATAAGCCCATGTATATACACACATATATAACACACAAACACAAATAAACATACACACACATGCACAAGCACACACACTCACATGTAGTCATATGCACAAAACTCACACATGCACACATGCACGCAAGCAGGCACACACAAATACACAAACAAGCACATGCTAACACACTAGCATAAACACATGCACATGCATGCACACACACACCCACACATGCACATGCACAAGCACACACATACAAACACATGTATATGCACACTCACATACACATACAAATACACACATGTGCACACACATGCATGGACACATGTATGCATACATATGCACACACACATGTAGACACATAGGAATAATCACATATGTGCACGCACATACACACATAAATAAAGACACATACAAACCCTCAAACAGATGTGTCTACGTGCACACACACACATGCATACACACAAACACCAACACCCATCAGCACACATGAACACACATAAATGCATGAACACCCATGCACACACAAAAATAAACACACATATGCACATATGTTGGCACACAAACACACACACACACATAGACACACACCCCCACATACATGTGCACACAAGCACACACGTACACCTGCACACGGACACATAAACACGTAAACAAACATGCACATGCATACAAACACACATACAAACACACATAAGCACTCAAATGCATGCTAACTATAAGAGCATGCATGCACACACCTAAACAAACACATACACAACTACACACATATATAAGAAGACACTCTCATAGAAATTAGCACACTTACTCTAACAATCACACATGCACACACACAGGCACATGCACATACACACACACATAGTCAGACATACACACACATAGACAAATGCAGACAAAAAACACACACAAATAGACAAAAGTGCACATACACACATGCACATCCAATAACATGCATATAGATGTGCACACACACTCACACTTGGAAGAACAAACAAACATGAACAGGCACACAAATGAACACACATGCACACACACACATAGAAATGCATGCACATAAGAACACATGTTTGCACCCGCACACAAATAAGCACACATACATAAATACATGCAGACACACACATGCACACTTACACATAGTTGCATAGGGATACCCACAAACACACACACACAAACATACACATGTGCACACACTTGTATGCAATCACACACAGACACAAATGCATACACTTAAGAACATTAAAAAATACATGCACACACATGCGCATGCACACACATGCACACTTACATGCATGCATGTAGCCCTAAGCACTAATATACACCTACACTCATATTTAAGCACACGTACAAGTGCATGTACAAAAATATGCACATGCATGCACACAAACATGCACACGAATGCACACACTTGCACACACATGCCTATAGACACACACATAAGTAGAACACTCACACATGCCCACACACACATGCAAACATAGGTGAGCTCACACACTTGCACATGTACAAGCATGCACACATGCTTGCACGCTCACATGGAGATGCAGGCTTGTAAACAAAAATCCACATGCACACATACACTAATACATGCACAAGCTTAAACACATGCACACTACACACATGCAAGCACATCCACTCACACAAAAGCTCTCACACACATGTGCAAATGCATGTAGACATGAACACATAAAATTACACACACACAAGCAAATGTACCTACCCACACATACTGATGCACATAGCAGCACATACAATACATGCACAAGCATTAACACAAACACACACACACTCATGCAAATGCATAAAAATATGTAATAAAATATGCTTACATGCCCACACACACACATGTATGCACACATGCACACAAACATACTCATGCCCATACACAGAAACACATATGTAAACACACACAAACACATACACACAAACACATATGCACACACAAACACTTGCACGCTCACGCACGTGCACACCCATGTACACATGCACATGTCCACACACACACACACAAACATTCACTCGTACACACACACACACACATACATGCACATGCATATATATATATATATATATACACACACATACAGATATAAACATACACTGACAAACACATATGCACATTCTCACTCACATGTATGCTTACACAGACACACCCATGGACACACACACACACACACAAAAACATACATACGTGCACACATGCATGCATTCATGCACACATACACACACTTGTACACAAAAGCACACACACCTACGCACACTTATGCCTATCCATAGATGCACACAAATACACATATACATTCATACAAACATACAGACATGCACACACACAAATACACACTTATTGCATGTACGCACATGTGCACCATTGCACTCCCATGCATATAAACACTTGCACATAGACACACATAGGTGCATATGCACATGAACAAACACACATGTACATGCACACACACAAATACACACACTTACACACACATGCATACACATAGGCACATATCCACATAGATACACACATTGACACACAAATATAAATGCACACACACACACATGCATGCTCAAGGGCACACATGCATGCATGCACACAAGTATACTCTCACACAGATTCATACAAACATAGTATGCGCACTTATACACACACAAGCACACAGACACAGACACACTCATGCACATACATGTACACACACAAATGAACGCATACACATACACACACATACATGAATGCACACACACCCATGGACACACAAACATGTGCACAAACAGACTCAATCACATACATTAAAATACTTGCATACAAGCATGCAAACATACACACATACATGCACACACACAAGTGTACACACATGCATGCATGCACACAAGCCCAATGGCACTGATGCACCAACAAACATGCATATGCATATGCACACACACACACACACACTCACATACACACATGTGCATGTACTCAGTCACACATTCATGAACATACATGCACGCACACATGCACATGGACAAGCAATCACTCACACATATATATGTGTATAAACATATACACACAGGCACATAGACACACACACTCGTATCTATGCACACATATGCAGATGCACAAAGACACACACACATAGATGGTCACATGCATGCTCACAATCACAAGCATAGGCACACACACATGCACACCCACACACACCCAAACACACACACATACACACATGCACATAGACACACAAAACCATTCATACACACAGACATGTATGAACAAATCCATTAATGCATACTCTAACACACACTCACAAATGCGCAAATGCACACATGAATGCACAATCACACGTACACGAACACATGAATGCACAAACACACATACACACATTCATACACAAACACACATGTCCACACACTAAGATGCACACATATATAAACATACATGCACAAATACATACATATGTGTGTACACACACACACAGACATGCACATACACATGCATGCACATATGCATAACATGCATGCACAGACTTATGCACAAACATGCATGAACACATGTAGACACACGTGCACATAGATTTGCACACTCATTACACTTGTGCATGCATGCACACACACACACAAACATACACACACTCTCTTACTCACACACATACATGCACATAAACATGCACACAAACACAAAAGCACACGCACATAAATACATACACATGCCAATGCACAAAAGCAAGCACACACATGCACACGTGCAAATGCATAAGCACACATGCACTCAGACACCCACGCTTGCACAAATGCGCATGCACTTGCAAACACACACACATGCACATGCACTCATTCATACGCACATGCATGCATATGCTTACACAAATACAAACAAACACAAATAGTGGCATAATCATAAACATGCACAGACACACACACACACATAAACCCACATAGGCACACAAGCATGCATGCATGTACATGCACACCCACACACACACATCACATGGACACAAACTTATACATGCACACACAACACACACATATCCACATGTACATGCACACATGCATACATAATAACATGTGCACCATGCACATACATACACATGTACCCACACACACACACACATACATGCTCGCATGCACATGCAAAAAAACACACACACATGAACGCACGCATGCGCTTGCCCTCATACAAACACAAATGCACACATGCACACAGACACATAAAAACACATATGCAAACATGCTTGGACACACACACACACACATGCACACACAAACACAAATGCAATACACACACTTGCACAAACATGCACATGTGCACCCACAGATAATGACACATGTAGAAGATCACAACACACACACACTAGCAAACACATGCATGCAAACCCCCAACATACACACGTAGATATGCACTTTCTCTCACACATACATGAGAATAAACAAACAGCCCCCCACACACACAACTACCCACATACATAGAAATGTATGTTAGTGCATATGCACACATAGACACACATGTCTATAGGTCCACATGTAACACACACACCCACACACACACAAATGCATGCACACATTCACAAAAACACACACAAGCTTACACAAACACATATGCAAACCTTTTCATATGCACAAACTCACGCACACACACATACATAAGGATGCATAAAAGCATATACATGATGATGCACTCATGTACACAACTGCATGTGCACAACCACATACACATGCACACCCACACAAACATACACACACAAAGAAAGACACATGCACATGCACAAGCACATAAATGGAAACACACGCACAAGCACACATGCATAGATGCACACACACACACATGTATACATATGTGTGGGCACACATACGTAAACACATGCACATGCAAGCACAAACCCACACAAACACAACATAAACAAACATGCACGCACACGTGCTCACACAAACCTGCATGTGTACACAGATGCTCCTATATATACACAGACATACATATGCACACACATACATACACACACACATACATACACACATGCAAAGGCACACAGACACATAAACATATGCATAAGTATGCACACACACCCACACATCCACACATAACCACACACACATGCCTGAATGAATACACACATGTAAGCATCCACAAACACATGAAAGACACAAACACAAACACACACACACACGCAGATACACACCCATATGCATACACACACACACACAAACACTTAGATACACTTAAACAATCACTCACATGTGCATGCACACATGCATACAAACACATGGACATACACATATATGTAGCCACATGGATACACATGTGCATGCATGCAAACACACACATGCACAAAAAAGTATACATAAAACAAATACTCAAACACACACACACACACACCAATTAAAACACACACACTCACATGTATATGAAAAAACACACTCACACATGTGCACACATGTCCATGTAGAAGAACACACACACATAGATGCCTAGGTGAGTAAACACACATGCATACACACTCACTCCCCCCACATACACACAAGCACATGCACACATGTAAATGCACACATGCAAATCCATACATATGAACACATACTTGCACAAACACACATACTCTTGCAAACACTTACACATGCAAACATCAACATTGCCACACGCACACATGTACACACTTGCATGCCAAAAACATTACACATATACAAACACAAATGTGCACACACATAAATAAACAAACACACATAGGAACACACATGCACATGCCATAACATATACACATTTACACACATAAGTACACAAGCACACATGTACACATGTACACACACAAGCATACACCCATGCACATGCACACGCACGCATGCCTACCTGCACAAAGACACACCCACCCACACCTACACGTATTCAAGAATAGCATACACAAACATGCACTAACACTCACTCGCACAAATACACTTGCACGCATGCACACGAACACACACACACAAACAAAATCACATATATGCACAAGCACATGCACGCTCATGCACACTAATCGACATAGACACAAACCCACAGAACGCCATTCACTCTAGTATGCACAAGAAACTCACATGAAAGCATGCACATCCCATGCACAGACACACACACAACCACAAACATGCACAAGCACATGCACACACACACACATGCACACACAAAACCCTCACCCACAAACATGTAAATTGATAGACATGTAGAAATGCACATGCACTTAAATGAAAACTCACAGCAACACACACTCTCATGCACCCATATACATGCACATGTAGGCACAAACAATGACACATGCATGTACATGCATAGAAACACATGCATGTACTCATAGGAATAGGCACAAACACACACACACAAGTGTGGGCACATATATACAAACACGTGCACACACAAGCACAAACCTACACAAACACAACACAAACAAACAAGCACACAATCATCTAATACACACATCTACACATGTGCATAAACACTCATACACATGCACACACTCATAAATACATTCAAGCACACATGTACATGCACACACACACCCACACCCACACCAACACATCCACACACTAACACATAGCGCACACACATCCAAGCATTCACAAACACATGCAAGAATACACACACATGCACACACATGAATCACATACACATGTACACACGCACACATGCACATATGTATACACACACACATGGACAAACAAAGAGACACACATGCACAATCACACAAATACACACATACACACACACACACGCAAACGAAACAACACACACATGTACGTAGATGGCATAGATATGTGCTTGCATGCACAAACAAACATGTACAAACACACATACATACACAAAAATCCACACACACTCACACCAATGATCATAAACACATACAGGTGCATATGCACACACACACATGCACAAACATGTGCATACACACTCACCCCCCCCCCTACATAAACACATGCATGCATATACACACATGCACATGCATATGCACATGCACAGACATACACTTGCATGTACACATGCACATGTATGCAATAACACATTTATATACATGCACACACATGCATGCAAAAAAAACAACGAACATGAACATCTACATGTATAAACACACATGCATACAGATAGAGGAACACACACACACACATGCATTAATATGTACAAGCACTAACACACACACATGCATACACATGCATTCAAACATGCACTCAAACACACACACACACAACAATACACCTACACACATCTAAATGTATACATGTACAATACACACTCCCTTGCACATAGATATATGCACACACATGCACACAAAATCACACACATGCACAAAAACACAATCAGATGCACATAAGCACATGTACATCCACACTGATACATTTATTGACACACACACACTTAGTGCCATGCACTCATGCATGCACAACGCACTTAGATGAATGCAAGCACATGTGTGCACACCAATGTACACACACACATGCACACACACACATACACCACCACACATGCACATGCACAGACACATGCACAGAAACACATATGTACTCACACACACAAAACACTTGCCTACAAATACGAAAATGGATTAACATGCACAATTACACGTGCACATAAAAACAAAGTCACACTTGCACACATTAAGATGCACACACAAGTAGGCACACAAATAACCACACACACACATGCACAAACACACATGCAGACAAGCACACATTTGTGTGGAAATACACATACATACTCATAGGCACACACATGCACTCATGCTTGCATGTGAACACAACAACAAATGCACCCATGCTTGCATATGCACATGCACACTCATGTAAACACATGTTAATACGTAGGGACACACATGCATACACACATATGCACACATGCATACACATATGCATACATATACACACAAACATGCATAGATAGATAAATGCACATGCACTCACATCCATAAACATTTTCATTCACACATGCATGCATACACATGCACACACAACACACACACATAGATAAAGTCGAATGCACACTCTCCCATAAACACACATGTGCACACATAAGCAAACATACATGCATGAACACTCACACACATGTGCATGCACACACGCCTACACACACATCATGCTTGTACACTTGCATGGCACACACACATGAAAGCATTAACACATGTACACATATAAGAACAAACATATACATAAGTACCACACGTGAAAGCACACATAAGCACATGTTTATACTTATACTCACACACATGCACACGCACACACACAAGCATGCACATATGAATACAAACACACATGCACACATATAGACATGTGCACATTACACAAACATGTATGCATGCATGCACACACTCACAAACATGTATATATACACATGCACACATGCTCACGTAAATGCGTATGCACCAAACAGACATGCATATACACACACAAATGTGAAACCACTCACTAACACATGCATACCTATGCACAAAAGCACATGCACTCGCACATCAAACACACACATGCACAAAAATACAAAAACATACATGCATGCATATGCACACACACATATACTCTTGTACTCTCACACACACATGCTCATGCATGTTCAAGCACACATAAACATACATGCATGCATAGTAACATACACACACACACACATACATACACACATATACAATCACACACATTCATGTGCATAAAAAAAAGCGCACATGGACACACTCACATGCACGTGTACACATACGCACACACAAAGACTCACTCACATACATATCAATACGCACACACCCACACACACACATGAAGTACACATGCACACACTTGAACATGCACACAAATGCATGCACGCACACACACATGCACAAACATGTAAATAAACACACAAAAGAAACCACACACATGCATTCACACACATGCATACACACACATATATAAACACATGTAGACAAACACATGCACATGCACATAACAAATCATACACATATGCATACAAGTATAAATGCACACATACACATATAGTCACACACACTTGCACACAAATTGCCTTAAGCACATGCATGCACACACACTTATAGACACATGCATGTGCACACATATGCACTTGCACACACACACATTTACACACACACATTTACACACACATATATAATCACATACATGCATACACACACATGTATAGAAGAACAAATGCATCCACGCACACTAAGCTCACATGCAGACACAAACACACATGTACACAAATGTAACACACACACACTGCACGTATAGAAACACACATATCAATGAATACATTACACATAGATCCTCTGATTTACACTTGCACACATAGGCATGCACATGAACACATACACATGAAGCATGCACATAAACATAAACATGCACGAAGACAACACACACACTTAGACATTGATGTGGATGGCCACATACACACATGGACATGCAAGCACACACATGTGTGCACAATACACACAAATACACACACATAATGGAGTAGTGAGCAGATACACACACATGCCAAAACATGTACAAGCACACATGCACACACACAAACATGCACATGCACATGTATGCAATCCCATGAACATATATACACACAAACACAAAATCACACACATGCATGCACATGGGCACACATCACACCTAAACATGCACATAAACATGCATGCGACACACACACACACACACTCTCACATGCACACAGACACTCACAGACATACACCCACACATGCCTACATGCACTCACACACACACAAACACAATCTATGACAAATACATAACCACACATAGAAGCACACATGTACACACACATGCACACACATGCATACACACACACATTTGCACACACTTATACACATACAAACATAAAACATAGACACACACACATAGATAGACATGCACATGTATACACATGCACATCCAAACACACACACACCAAAACACATTGACATACACTTACATACACTCACATGCATGTGCACGAAAGCATATAAACACACACACACATGCTCCCACATGCATGCAGAAGCACACTCACATGATCACACAAATGCTCACACAAGTACATCCATACATGTACACTAGTGCACTGATAGACATGCAAACATATGCATAAGCACATGCAAACACACTCACACCAACACACACTCAGATGCACCCATATGTACACATGTATACACAGACACATACACACATGCATGCATGCAAACACATGGAAAAGAGCACATAAAAAGACAAACACACAAAGCATGCATAAGCACATACATGCACACATTTGTGCACACTCCTACATGCACACACTAGCACATGCACATGAACATGCATATACAAGCACAAATGCATGTGCTCATATATATATGCACACACATATGCACACAAATGCATATACACATGCACACACACTCATACATGCACACATACACATACACACACATGAATACACACACGTGCAAGCACCCACACACACATATGCACATGCACACACATATGCACATGCACACACAGGAACATACCCACACCCATGCACATGCACACTTGTGGATACACACATACATAGCATACATAACACATCCTACACACGCACACACATAGACACATCGGATTGGGCACATGGACACAAAAAACACACACATACACACATACACACATAATCACACATTTGAACATGTAGACAAAGTTACACACTATATATGCACTTGCAAACACGTAGATGTAATAGAAATAGATGCACATGCATGCACATACACATACATGCTTTCACACATGCACAACATGCATGCACCCATAAATACACATGTATGGACACACGAGCACACATGTGTACACACATGCATGGACACACACATACACACAAACATATACCCTTGGTCACACACACACAAACATGCAAATGTATGCACACACACACATACACACATACACCTAGACAAGCACATGCATACACAACCATAGGTGCACACACACACAAAAGCACACTGACATGGACACTAATGTACACACACACATATACAAGCATGCACAAATAGATGCATGTAATTACATGCACTTACACGCACATGTACACACACACATACATACACAATCTAAGACACACACACATACATATGCACAAGCATGCACACACACGCACACATGTGCATAAGCACATGTTCACTCACACAAGCACACAAAAAGACAAAACCACACACTTCCACATGCACATGTGCTTGCATATGCACATATGCATAAATGAATAAACACAAATATGTGCATGTATATACACATATAAAAACATGTGTACACATATACACACACATAAACATACATAAAGACATATACGCAAACACACACACACATAAACACATTTATGAGTGTGCACATCCACATGCACACACACATAAGCATATGAACACACAAACTCGCACCCACACATAGAAGCACCTACAAACACATGCACACACGAACAAAAGCACACATGCAAACAAACATAAGCATCAACATACACACACACACACATATGCATGCACTTGTTAGTGCGGTACATACATGTGCACACACACAAGCACAAACATAAGCACACATGCACACATGCACACATGCAAACACACAAAAGCATTAAAACACATGGATACACATAACCACACACCATGCACATGCCCATGTAATACACACATGCACATGTGCGTACACATACACACACATATGCACACACACACACACACTCACATAAGTACACAAAAACCTCATTTGCATGTGCACACACATCCACACTCGTATGCATACAAGCACACATGCACACGAATGCGTCTACACACACATGCACACACACATACAAGTATGAACACACACCAACATCCTTACCCATACACACACATGGACAGACACGCATAAATGCACAAGCACATACACATGCACATGCAAATGTGAACATGCACACATATGCACATGCACTTACATACACACCCACACACATGCACATGCATACAAATGGATACATATGCACACACATGCACGCAACAATGCATAAACCCATATACATTTACCCACAAGTTCACAAAAAAATTTACCTACACATGCGCATACAAAGACAAACACTTAGACGTATGCATGCACATACACACACAGGTACACACATGCTAGGCACTCACACACACCCACACCCACACACACATAAAACTACACACACATGCACATGTAGCACACATGCACACACACAAATGAACACAAAAAACACATTTGCACAAAACATGCACACATATATGTAGATACATTAATGCACGAACATATGCACATGCGCACACACTTACATGCATACATACACCCACCCACCCACACACACACTCACACGCACAATCACATAAACACACATGCATATGAACACAACACATATGCACATGCATGCACTTAGAGACACACATAAGAACATAAACACATGCACAAATGTAGACTCGCCCACATGCACGCATGCAAATGGACACATGCACGTACACACTTGTGCACACACACATGCACACAAACGTGCACTTGTACACACACATGCACATGCACTCACACATGCAAACACACACATGCTCATGCACATAAACACACACACACATCCACACATATGCATGCACACGTAGATCTACACACATGCACACACAAGCATACAGACACATCTATGCATGCACACACATTGGCACATGCACACACACACAAACACACATGCACAAACACATGCACACATGCACACCAATGCACACACATGCACAAATACATGCTCGAACAAGCATGCACACTTACATGCACATGCACTTACATAGGTACACATACATGCACATACATAGGCTCACACATATGCACACATACACATAAGCATCCAAACACTCATAGTCCTGCATGCGCACACACAGACACACATAAGCTTACAAACACTCATGGTCATGCATACCCACACACATACACACACTCATGTACACATGCACATCAGCAAACACATGCACTCACACACATACACACTCAATAACATGCACACATACACATGTACACACACATGCACACCACACACATGTATGCACATGGCATGCACACAAATGCATACACATTCATACACGTGAATGCACACATCCATAATTATACAAATACACACATGTGGATGCACACACACATTCACACTCATGCAATAATGTAGACATGCACACACACACACACACCCAACACCACTGATAAATGCACATATACACACACAAATATGCAAATGGCACATACATGCACAATCACATGCACAGGCACACACACTCATAGACACATGAAATGTACACACACACATTGCACATGCACAAACACATACATGAACAACACAAAAATGCACATACATGAACACACATATATGAACATGCATTCACATGCACACACACACACACACCCACACCCACTCTTGCCAATGCACACATGCATGCATGTGCACACACATGTGCACACACAAACATAACTATAGCTTCATAAAGACAATGCAACATACAAATAAGGAACATGCACATGCTCACATGCAAACACATATGCACAAGTAATCTAGTAGATACATTTGTACCCACACGCACACACCATACATGCATATACGCACACACACATGTAGACATAGTCATAAACACACAAACATGCATACACACTCACATCCACACCCACAGCAATGCACATATGCCCACATGCATGCACGTAGACATACACATATGCACACATAATCACAAGTGCAAACCCAAGCACATAAAAGTAAACCACACATTCACACTCACACACACCACACACACAAGCACAAACACATGCACAAACATAAGCACACACAAAAATAAGCCTCAAATGCAGTAGATACACATGCATATAGGTGCCCACAAGTATGCACACTAACACACACATGTAGACTCATGGCACACATAAACACCCACATACCCATGCACATTCATAGCAAACACAAAGACATGTGCATGTGCGCACACATAAACACACTCACAACTTACATACACACACACAAACACACACATGTATGAACACACACATGGATAGGCTTGTATACATGCACAATCACACAAACACATACACATACTCACATTCCATGCATGCATGCACACATGCACCCACACACACATACAAACAAAAATACATGCAAGCACACACATACCATGCACCCACATTCTCACTCATGCACACGACATATAGTTCTCACACACCACATGCACATATGCACATGCACATGAACTACACAAACACAAACCGTACCCACATGCATGCAAAAAACAACACACTCATACACAAACATGAGCAACTTCATGCATAAACACAAACACACATAGGGGAATACACATGTACAAACACTAACACGAACAAACACATGCACAAACAGCTACACATCTACACACATGCATGCACAACACATACACACTTGCTCACACATAGAATGTGTACATAGATGTGCACACACTCACACACACATGCACACAAACACAATCACATGCACATACACACATAAGCACATGCACATGCACACTTATACACATGCATCGACACACACACACACACATAATGCCATGCACTCAAAACATGCATAACACACTCGGATTGATGCATGGACACACATGTGTACTCACACACATAGACAATCATGCACACAATCACAAAGCCACATAGATACACATGTACACATATAAAAAACACTCCCTCATAAACATGAAAATGGATAGACAACAACAAATGAACATGCAAACAAAAATAAACTCACACCCACAAACACATCATATGCACTGACATGCACACACATGTAAGCACACTAACAATCACACACATGCACACACACCAACACACATGCACAAAATACACATACATACTCATAAGCACACACATGTACTCATTTGTGCATCCAAAAACAAGCACATATGCACCAATGCTTGCACATGCACATGCGCACACATGCAAAAACATGCCAACACTTAGGCACACAGATATACACATAGACATGCCCACAACACATGCATACATACACACACACACACCCGCCACACATGCATACAAATACATGCACTTGCACAAGCACATGCATGGACATACACATACATATACACACATACCCACACCTACATGCACACACACGAATATGCACAGACAACACACACATAAATAACCGACATGCATACACACTCGCACACAAACACACACAGAAACACCCACACACATGCACATGCACACCCACACACACACATACACCCACTCACCCACACACACATACACAAAAGCATGCACGCAAATACACAAATACACAAACACAAAAGCACACATTGGCACATACACATACATGCTCATACATGTACACGCACACACGCATACACGTATACAGGACACATACATGCACACACATATATGTTCACACACAAATGCACACATGCTCATGCACACACATATGCAGACAAGCTAATATGCATGCACAACGCACACTCAAACACACACAATCATGCAACTGGCTCTTACATACCAATAAAACACCCATGCACACCCCACATCCACCACACAAACATGTCACATATACATATAGAAAGATAGACACACACATACATGTGCACATTTCTTCAAAGCACTTGCACACATGCACACACTTCCCAAAAACACAAACATAAATGCAAACACATATGCACTTGCACACATACAGTGTAACAACTCACACACACATGTGTATGCATGCACACACACATGCAACTAGCACATGAACACACACGCACAAAGAGGTACTCACATACACACATGTCACAAAATACACACACACACATGGATACAGACACCAGTGTACTCCCATACACATATGCACAGACCTGTGCAAACACACACTCACATGCACACGTATAAACAAACACGTAGGCATGCACACATGCACATGCATGCACACCCACATGCACACACACATGCACATATATACATACCCATATACAATAGAAAAACACATGCACAAGCTAACATAAATGAACACACACATGCATGCATACACATCAACACACACATACACAACCATACCACACATATACACACAAAAACAAGCACATACACATACATGCACACATACACACACCACACACACAAACAAGCACTTACGCATACACACACACACACACATATGCACATACACATGCAAGTGCAAACACACACATAGACAAATTTGTAGATACACATATACACATGTGTGCACACACACACATGCATAAAAACCACATGCACACACCTACACACACCCATAGATAGACACACACACATTGATACGCACACCTGTAGACATTCACACATATAAAATTGTAAAAAACACATACCCATGAACAACCATGCATGCACAAAGGCATGCACACACACACATACACAACACATAAGCACACAAGCATGCACACATACTCATGCACATAAGCACACAAGCATTCACAAACACACACACGGCACACTCACAAACACATACACCCACATTAACACACACCTGAATGTACACGCACATATGCACATGCACACAAACACATGTACACACACACATAATCCACACACTCACACAAGCACAAATGCACACACACACACACACTCACTCACAAAGTACACAAAATATACAATTTTATACACACATATACACACACACATGCACTTGCATAAACATGCACACATACACACACATGTACGCTCACACACGCCCAGTGTAAACATATGCACACACACACACATGACACACATGTGGACACACAACTGCATATGCATAGACGTGTACACACTCCTAATACACACACTCATGCATATGCATACAAAATGCACACACACAAATAAAATCACACTCATATGAATGTGTGAGCATACACATGTATATGAACACACAAGTAGACACATGCCCAACCACACACATGTACATGAACATAGATGTACACCCACACACACCCAGACATACACACCACAAAGGCATACAAACACACATGCATGCAAACAAAACAAAAACACAACAGACAAGTTTGCATCAATACACAAACACACATACATGCATGCATGCACCTACAACTAGCACACAAACATAGATGCGTATGAACAAGCACATACAGAGAAGCACACACATATACACACACACACATGCACACATAGAAACACACATGTAGTCATAGACGCACGCACTTGCAACACACATGCACACAATAATATATAAGAACACATACACACACACATGAGTGCACACACATACTAATACACAAGCGTGCACACATGTCTGCACACACACATGCACACACATACACTCACAAACTCACTCACACACATACGCAGACACACAAGCACACATATGCACACACATGCACACACACACACACACACTACTCACACTCATATGTTGACACACATGCACACATATGCACACACATAAACTTGCAAACATAGGCATGAATACACACACACGTAGGCCCACAGACACTTGTACATGTTTATACAAACAACCATGAATAAAAAAAATGTACACAAATGTGCATACACATACATGACCCACAAATACTGATTCACATGCACACATATACACACATGCACATGCAAACACACATGTGCACATGAATGTACACACATGCTCACAGCAGCTTACACAGACACATGCACACACACACACACCCCATACATGCACAACACATACACAAACATGCACACACACTTTGCCCATGCATGCATATAGACACAGACACACACATGCACTCATACACATATGCACCTCACAGATGCTAACATGCATATAGTCACACATAATTATGCATACACACACAACATATACACACATGTGCTCCATGTATAGATATGCACAAACACATGCACGTACGCATGCACACTTACACATATAGACATGAGCACACATAAGCACGCACAAGCACACACACGTAATGTTTACATGCATACATGCACAACACATTAGCACACATGCATATAAACACATGCATATAGAAGCACCCAAATGCTCACCACACAAGCATGCTCACATAAATATAGCCATAGACAAACACGAAAAAACATAGATATGTACACACACCACACATATGCAGGCACTCAAACATGCACTTGCATGTAGATATGTCTGTAAGGATAGACACACAAGCACACATAAACATAGGTACTTATGCACACACATGCACATACACACATACTTGAGTACCAAAGCACACAGGAACATGCACATGCTCAACTCTTATGCACACACAAGTGTACAAACACACATGCACCACATGTGTTCCATTACATACACATGCACCAACAAGTGTGTACCCATGCATGTAGATGCACATGCACACAATCACATGCATAGGTATTTGAACATAAACTTAAGCAAAAGCACACATGTCTACATAACACATGCATGCATCTACATAGACAAGCATGCCCTCACACATACATATTTGCACACACATGTACCCATATACACACACACAAAAGTTCAAACACACACAAATGCATAATGACACATACATGCACTTGTGCAAAACATACACATAAGCACACAACCCCCAAACACACATTAAGATGCTTACACACACGCATATGCACAAAATGAAAACACATGTACAGATAGAAAATGCACACACACACACATGCATGTACATAAACACACACAAAAATACAAGAGCGCACACACATGCCCACACATGCCCACAAACATGAACAAATATGCACATTAACTTGCTAAGACAACCACACACATGCATGCCCACAAATATGAACAAATATGCACATTAATTTGCTAAGACAACCACACACATGCATGCACACATAGGCACACATATCTACAAACAACTACACACACAAGCTCAAATGCAATTGCACACATATCCACACAGATATGCTAGCACATATACAAGCACATACATAAACATGCATGAAATAGCACACATGCATATAGAAGTGCACACATAAATGTACCTACAAACATGCTGATATGCATGCACATACACATACATGTGCTTACAAACACATACACACACATGCACATAGGTGCAAACACATAGGTACAATCACACATATGCACATGCACACACGTACACATGCACACACCCACACAGGAATAGACACACATGCACCTACACATACACATGCGCTAACATGCAAACACACACACATGTATATCTGTACACACACTCATGAGCACACATAGGGACACATACAATCACCCATACACACACACTTGTCCATGTGCTCACATGCACACACAAACTCATATTTAAGCACACACACATGCAAAATCACATGCATACACACACCCCCACATATGCACTCAAATGTAAACCAATGCACACATACACAAGCACACACATATGCACACACCGATGGACACAAACATATAGACATAGATGTGCATAACAACATACACACATGTACACACAAACACAAACATACTCACATATAGATACATACACATAAGAACATATACACATGCACAAGCACACACAAGAAAACATAAACATAAGCAAACTTGCACACAAGTAGACACACAGATGCACAC
This sequence comes from Vanilla planifolia, assembly GCA_023846275.1. Taxonomy (NCBI): domain Eukaryota; kingdom Viridiplantae; phylum Streptophyta; class Magnoliopsida; order Asparagales; family Orchidaceae; genus Vanilla; species Vanilla planifolia. The sequence goes on from JAIUJO010000140.1 coordinate 167,642, forward strand.
ACGTGCATTAGCACATAAGAGTGTGTACATGCACACACACACACACACATATGCTTGCCTTACACATACAAATAGACACACACACATAGACATACACAAACATAAATGCACATTCAAACACACACACTTGTATGCACCCACATGCACACACTTGCATGTGCACACACGATCACACACATGCCCACATACATACATGAACACATGCAAACACACATTGGCATATGCACACACACATGAGTGCATGCACACTCAAGAACTCAGACACAAACATGCCCACAGTAGGACACACATGCACCCACACACTCCCACACGTAAGCATGCACACACTCGAAAGCACATAAAGTCACACATGTATACATGCACACACACATACACACACATGAATGCACTCACACACATATACACAAACACAAATGCACACATATATGTGGGCACACACACATATATACATAAACATGTGTATACAGTAACACACATGCGTATGCACAAACTCACCTACACACATATACATATGCACATACAGATGCATACACCCACATGCACACATAGGCACACACAAGTAAACATAAGGATACACACACACATGCAGAAGCATGTAGAGACAAGTAAAATTACACACATCCACATGCACTAACGTGCACACATATGCACACACATACTCATGTGCTTGCGTACACATTCACACACATGCATACAAAAAGTCATGCATAAGCACACACTCAAATGAATAGCCACACACTCACAACAATGACAAAACACACACACGCATACACGTGCACACACACACACACACATACTTATGCACTTGTGCTCATGAATGGGCACACACATACACAGGTGCACACCCACTTGCACAAACACATGCATAAACACACATCCTCACACACTCACAAAGAGGCAAATCCACACACATGCACATATACATATGCACTCACACATGCACATGTACATACACACACCGGTACAAATAAATGCTTACATGCACAATAATACGCACTCATGAACACACAAGCAAAACTATTCTTGCACACATACATATAGAGGAATATAGACATGCACTAGCACACACATGCAAACACAAACACTAGCATGCACATACACAAAAAGGCACACATCCATGCACACATATGCATGCATGCAAATGCATGTGTGTGCACATACACACACTTGCACAACACACATAAATAGATACAAACATGCACAAATAGACATGCACACACACACATACACATATGCATATGCACACACACATCCACACACACACCCACACATAGCAACACACTCATGTAGATACACATGTACAATAACACATAAGCACAAATAGACATGCAAATGAACACACACATATACACACACACATAAAACACATGCACACATACATGATATAGAAAGATAAGCATTAATGCACTTATGCACACATGCATGTACACAACCACACAGACTGACTTTCACAGACAAGTGCACACACACACATGCACATAAATGCACACATGCACGCATAGGCAAACAAACACAGTCGTGCAAGTCACAAACACATGCACTTATATGAAAGAAAATGCACACACATGCAAACACATGTATACACATATACACACTTGCACACAAACACACACACACATGCACACCCATACACAAAAGCTTGCACACATACATACACATGTATTTGCACCTGTAAAAATGCACATAGGCACACACAGTACACTCACAAGCTTACATACACCTGCATAGATGCAAACATACGAACACAAATGCACACAAATAAACACACACATACACACATGTACACAAACATACACACACGTAGATGAATGCATGCTTGCACACTCACACAATATATATGCACATGCATGTAGCCATAAATGTACATCTACAAGAACATGTGCACATAGGTGCACAACACAAGTGCACATAGACATACAAGCACACATACACACACTAACACACACACATGAACATGCTTGCATAAGCACATACATATACATGCACATGCACATGAGCAAGCACACCCATATTTACATGCACATGTTTAGTCTCATAGACATGCACACACACACACACAGGAATACACACATGCACAAAAATACACCCACTTGCACACACATGCACACATATGCACAAATATTGACATGCACACACATACACACATGTGTACACACACATACACATATGCACACATGCACACATGCATAAATAGACACATAAAATACACTTGCATTGCCTATACAAACACAAAGACACACACAAATACACACACACATGTAAGAATGCACACGTGCTTGCACACACACACACAAAACCACACATGTGCTTATATGCAAGAGCAAATGCACACACACACAACACAGATGCACATACATATGCATGCACACACATACATGCACATATATAGTCCCACAAACATATGCACACATACACACACAGATATGCACATTCAGACACTTTCACAAAAAAATAACATGCATATACACATGTGCTTGCACACATAGACATACACAAAGGCTAGCATGCACTCACACGCACACACTCGCATGCACAAACAAGCACATACAACATACAAACACATGCATACACATATACACACACGTAGGCACACATGCATATGCACACACATACACAAAAGGGTATACGAACACACACACATACAAACACACATGTGCATGCACACACACACATGCACAAGCTTATATGCTCACACACATGCACACACACACAAACATAAATACAAGCACACATTTGCACACACTTGCAACATGCCAGCACACATGTGCAAAAGCACAAACACAAACACGCACAAACACACACACACATACATGCACACACACATGCACGCATGCACACATTACATATACTTACGTGCAAATGCATGTGTGCACATGCATGCACACAAATGCACACACTCATGCACATGAACATACACAAGCACATACACACAAATCCATACACACCTACATAAATATACATGAACACACACAATGTCTTACACAAAGATGCAATCACATAACAACATAAATGCACACACATACATAGATAAGTATGCACAAACACACTAGTGGACATAAATGCATGCACACACACCCCCACAACATCACAAACACACACACACTTACACATGTGCACAAGCACACACTCAATAACACATGCAAGTACAAACACAAATATATGGCATAGACTAACATATGCATACACACACATAAACACATTCACGCAGACATGTAAGCACAAACACATACACAAACAAATGCATACACCCATGGAGACATATCCACTTGCATACACTTAGACACACATGCATGTAGACTCACATACATACACATGAACGCACAGGTACACACATGTGCACGTGCGCATGCACACACAAGTAAAGACATGTACACACATACTACACATATGCATGCAGCACATACCCACTTGTGTATGTGAACACATGAACACTCACACCCATACACTCGTACACACATCTTTACAAATGCACTGACTCGCACACACATATGCATGCCTGCACTCATATACACATGCATGCATACTTGTAAACACACACACAAACACTAACATAGGAACCCCCACCCACACACACTCATACACATGCATTCATGCATGCCCATATACACATAAACCCACATGCACATGCACACACCCTCACATTCTTGAGCATGCACACATGACACACATGTGGACAAAAAACACACTACACAAATGCATATGTATAGCCACACATACAAATTCGTACACATGCACACACATGCAACCCCCACCCTACACACTTATGCATGTACACACATACAAACACACACATGCACAAGTATCTACTTACATAAACACACAAGCACGCCTACAAACACACATAAACATTCACACAAATGCAAGTGCACATGCACTTAAGTTCATGCACTCACACAATAGCACACCCATACCCACACATATACACATGTATGCATAACACAAGCCCGTACACACACAAACACATGCATGCACACACCTGTATGCACATACACACATAAACTCACATAAGAACATGCACACATGCACACAAATACACATTTGGATGCAAACATTTGCACAAGCATGCTCACACATTTACACACAAACATGCATAGACACAAACAGATGAACACACATAAATCACCATGCACAAACACGTATACACACACATACAAATGCACAAGTGCACACAGGCACCAGCACACATGTGTGCACGCACACACACTCACACTCCTACAGCCACAAACATGCATATAAACACACATGCACACATGCACACACACATATGCATGCAAGCACACATAGCCATACACACATGTGCACCCATGAACACACCTACACTTGCATAAACACACATATGCACATGTAAAGGAACACACAAAGGAAAATGTAGAGGATGCACACTTGGGCACACAAATGCATACACAGACACACAAACACACAAATACACACAATCACACTCACACACACACACATGTGCATAGACGCATGCACACACACATGCATGTACAAGCTCACACATAAAAAAGCTTGCACATGCACTTGCACACACATTCAACAAACCTATGTGCACACATGTGGTCAAATACACACATACACACTTGCACATAGGAATGCCAATATGTATATATGCACACATAGACATTATACAAACAAACATGCACACGCTCATATAGAAACTCACATATGCACATGCACACACACACACACACACACCGATACACTTGCAAACACATACACACACAAATGCACTCATACAAGAACACACATGCACACACACACACACAAGCACACACACACACAATCATGCCCATGCACATACACACACATGCACACACACACACACAAACACAACCACAAATGCACACATTCACACATGCCAATATATACACACATGCACATGTACACAAACATATATACACACATGTATGCATCTATATGCACATGCATGTACACACACTGATAAACACTCACATACACACAAAAACAAACACATATGCATGCACACACACATATATACAAACATGCATGCACACGTACATGCACACATATGGACAATCACACACATCCATGCACACACACATGTATATTCACACAAATAAACAAAAATATGCACACATACTTGTTCAAGTATACACATGCATATATATGCACATGCACACAAAAAGACACACTCATGCACTCACATTCACACACATGCATCTACATGCAAGAATGCACACACCCTTGCATGCAAATGCATACACATGCACACACATGCACATGTGCGTGCACGAACACATGTACACAGTCACAAACTCACACATACACAAACACACACACACATATGCACTCACAAACACATTACATATGCACGAAAAAGCATGTCTGCACTCACACATACACTTATACCCACACATATATGAAAATGCATACACATACACACACAACACACTTGCACATGATTACTTGGATAATTGCATATACATAAACACACACACAAATGCATAAAAAAACATGCTTGCACAAGCATGCACACATACACATGTGCGCACACTTGCATGCATACACGCACCCATCCGCACACACACGTGCATGCATGCACACATGCATACACATATGAACTCACACATGAATTCTTGCACACACACATTAACAAACAAGTACATAAAAAGACAAACAAATTCATATCCATATACACATATAGGCATACACATACATGCACACAGACACACACAAGCACACACACATGCA